>OZ038513.1:4917291-4924791 GCA_964036315.1 Acanthosepion esculentum | reverse complement strand
ATATCCTAAATTAAATTATATATATATTTGCGGCCGAAACATTGTAATAAATATGGCGACAAAGATGAGGACAATAGATCGAATCATGTAAATAGTGTACATAATACCTCATCTTAGAAATAGAGACGTCTACCATTTGTCTATCCTTTTAATATTGCTACAACATATGGCCATGATTCACCGACATCCTGAAAGAACAAGATATATAGAAAAAGTAGAAGCTTGTGCAAATGGATTGGAGAAGAGGGATTGTATATATATATATATATATATATATATATATATATATATATATATATATATATATATATATATATATAATCTGGAGAAAACAACTGAAAAGTTGCAAATTTAAAAAAATTTGAATGTTTTTTTGTGAAAGTATTTATTTATATTTTATATATATATATATATTTATATATGAAGAAATATAGTCTTAAAGTGTGTTATATTTATGGGATAAAGTGCTCAATATCAGAGATAGAGCGTGTGTAAATATAAAAGTGAACATAGAAGTCAACACTTAGAGGCGACAGTCTGTTTCATGCTAGTGCAATCGTCAGGCAATCGTCATGAAACAGACTGTCACCTCTAAGTGTTGACTTCTATGTTCACTTTTACACACACACACACACACATATATATATATATATATATATATATATATATATATATATATATATATATATATATATATATATATGATATTTCAGATCTGCCCCGATCTTTCATCAGAAATAAATGCATTCACAAGTTTGTTTACAAGTAGCGTCTGAATACATTTATTTCTGATGAAATATCGGGGCAGATCTGAAATATCAAATATATATATATATAAAAAATATAAATAAATACTTTCACAAAAAAACATTCATAATTTTTTTTTAATTTGCAACTTTTCAGTTGTTTTCTCCATATTATATACATATCAAGAAATGAACGTGGATTCTCATTATGTTATATATATATATATATATATATATATATATATATATATGACTAAAGAAACCTCAACAGAATGCAGAAAGCACTGGACGGCCATTTCGTCCTATATTTGGGACGCATCAGCAGTGCGCATCCACTACCGAGAATTGAAACTCTGATATTTGAGTTATTAAGCAAACGTCATACCAACTGCTCCAACGGGCCTCAGTGACGAAGAGGTAGCAAATCAAACTCAATATAGCGCCGCTTGCTCACCAATTCCGTGGTGGAACTCTACTGAAAGTCTCTGTAACCATAGGACTGTGTCCTCTGGAGCCACGACTACTATCACGAAGCCGTTCAAACTGAAGTATTAGAAGTCGGGATCAAGCAATTTCTATCATAAATATATATATATATATATATATATATATATATATATATACATAGGACAGGATAGCGTAGAGAGACAGGATAACCACGTCCTGAAAGGACACTGCACATACAAAAAGAAAAAAAAAGAAGAAGGCACGTAAAAATATCGAAATGCATTGAGCAGTGTAGGTGTCTTTATATATATCTTTGATAATCTTTCTTAATTCCTAGGTAAATAAACGTAATTTTTCCTCCTTTACGAGAAACGTTTATATTTCGCCGGCTTTCCGTTTCGTAAAACCACAATGAGAAGCGGCCATCTTAGCCGTTCGCTAGCCTGCAGAGGAGAAGAACCGTGTTACCTAGCAACGGCCAAGGGTCCTTAAAAGTAAGGTGTGTGTGGTATTACGGTTAAGTGTACATAAATAGAGGGTGGAAGGGATTGGGAGGATGAGGGAGAAGAAGCACTCGAAGAGAAAGAGGGAGAGATAGAGAGGAGATTAGTAAGTGGAGGGCCAGGGGTGGACAAACTTGCTTAATGTAACAGCCACATACGATAAAGTTCAGATGTCTGAGAGTCGCAAGACGTGAACAAAATTTACGCATAAGTTTTTCTTAAATAGACATTAAAATTAAACTTACATTTTAATCCAATGGAGTCTCAATTCATACGCAATGAATAATTAATTATAAAGCTTAACATTTTTTCTTATTTACGTTTTATGAAGTGTTGAAAAAAGGAGCAGAGGTAAAATAGTTCGACGGGCCGCATATTAAAGGACAATGAGCCGCGGTTTGTCCACTCCTGGACATATATATATATATATATATATATATATATATATATATATATATATATATATATATATATATATAATAATAATAATAATAATAATAACGGACTCTCCCGTCGGTTTCGACAGCTTAACTGATTCAGTTATGAAATTTTGTGCGATAATCTTAAGTGGCACTTAAGACCCGCTATTGTTTTATAAAGGAGACCACATATGGAGCAAGGGTGAGGATTGTGGGATGAGATCACTGTTAGATTGGCTAACCTTTTAGATCGTGCTCTCCTTTCTTGAAAATGATTCAGACAAGCAGATTGAAAACTGCTGTGTCCACTAACATATATATATATATATATATATATATATGTGTGTGTGTGTGTGTGTGTTTGTATCTCAAAGTGGAAAATGTGATGGGAAAAGTAGCTCAGCTAACATATTTCCACGAGCCGCATATTAAAGATCAAAGAGCCGCATTTGGATCGCGAGCCGCGGTGTGGCCACGCCTAGTATATTGTTATAATTGTTTTATTTTAGTATTAGCTGTTGTTGTTAATCTCTTGTCTCTAATAAGATTTACGGTAAGGACCAATCTTCTCCATCTCTCAATCTCTCTCTCTCTCTCAATCTCTCTCTCTCTCTCTCTCTCACACACACACACACATAACATATATTACAATAGATGTATTAATTACTCTATTCTATCATTTGTTCTTGTTTCTGTCTGTTTACTGTTACCAGTCAAAACCCTGTCTCAAGTTATTAAGCGAATCATATAATCTTCAATAATTCATATTTGGTAAAAATATTGTCAAATTTTAAACAATTATTTTAGATGTCAAACAAACGATGAAGTAGATGATTTTCGGCAGTATCAATATATTTCATTGAAATTAGTGAACCTATTTTGATGTATTCTAAAAAACAAAACATGGATTCTGATGACAGTTCAATGTAATGAAAACTGAAAAAAAATTAGTCAGCATTTTATTTTGAAGGCTGCAGTAATCATGCTACGTGTAGCCATGTTGCTTTCTGGAATGTTCCATTTGCAGCAAGTCAAGTGAGCACCTGAAAAACTTTCGGATTTTGTAATTTTGGATAAAGGATACTCAACCTGTAGTTATTATTGCTAATCTTTTATTATCTTGAATAAAATTTACAGCAATTTCCCTTCTCTCTTACATACAACATATACAGGGTGACCTCAATAAACGGGAATTTTTGAAGTGCGTATTGCCAGATATGAGCAAGTGGCAACACTGCGAGACAGTGACCTTGAGCAAGTAAATATTTCGCCATTTTAGTAACGAGAATGAAATTCACAGTATCTCAGCTGAGATGTTGCAGCAGTCAATGAGGAATCTCAACAGCAGATTTCAAGAATGCATTCGTACAGGAGGACGCCATCTACAGGACGTAATTTAAAAAAAATGGAAATTCCATCATTGTTTCTTAAATGGCATGTTTTAAGGTTTCAATTACTATGAATTAAATATTTTTCTTCCATCACTCCCAGCACTGTCACACACTTTTCCCATCTGTGCACAAGCTTCCGTATTCCCTCAGCGTAAAAATCTTTGGACTGATGTCTCAGCCAGTCGCTCACAACACTTTTGACTTGATCGTCACTTTTAAACTTCGTGCATATCGTGAACGCTTTCAAGTGACCAAACAGGTGAAAGTCTGAAGGGGCAAGGTTTGGGCTGTAAGGGGGATGAGGGAGCAGTTTCCAGCCCAGTTCGTTGATGGTCTGCACCGTTTGGGCTGCTGTATGAGGCCTTGCGTTGTCATGATGCAAGATGACTCCTTCTGACTAATGACCCCTGCATTTGTCCCAACAGATAAGCACAAAGTACTTGCAATGTCATCCACTGTCACCCTTCTGTCAGACTGAATTAGGTCATTGACTGATTCGATCACCTCAGGAGACCTCACTTCTGTAGGCCTCCCAGGCCTGTCTTCATCCTCAACACTGCCCCGTCCTTCTTTAAACAATTTAGCCCACTTGTAGACATTTTTTTGGCTGAAACATGTGGCACCATACACAGTTGACATTCTCCTATGAATTTCAACTGGTTTGCACCCTTCAGCAACCAAAAACTTGATAACTGACCGCTGTTCAATCCTGAAGCATGCTTCTTGGTCGGCCATCTTTGTTAATCGCCAAAACTCTCAAAGTTTTTTTTTTAATCTGCAAAAGAAATTAAATCCATGTGAAAAGAAGTAAAACAAAAAAAATAAAAAAAGAGTAAGCTTCTATCTGTATTAGAAGTCCTTATACCGAAAAATTCACCTTATTTATTGAATGACCCTCGTATAACAGGGTGAGCATAATCGGTTAATGTAAAAGCCACAGTCGATAAAGTTCAGATATTTGAAAGTCGCAAGAGATGAACAAAATTTACACATACGTTTTTGTTACATAGACTTTATAATAAAACTTAGTTTTTAATCCAATAGGGTCTTAATTCATAGCCAGTGAATAATTACAAAGTTTGAAATGTTTCTTACTTACCTTTTATATAAACTGTGATGAAAAAAGGAGTTCAGTTAACATATTTCCACAAGCCACATATTAAAGGTCAAAGAGCCGAATCTGGCTTGCAATCTGCGATTTGGGCACCCCGGCCTTATACGAAGATAGATTAAGTCGTAAAAAACGTTTTCTAACAAAAAGCAGCAAACATTTTCCATCTGAATCTCCTGCCTGCCCACAAAATTTACACATACGTTTTTGTTACATAGACTTTATAATAAAACTTAGTTTTTAATCTTTCAGTGCTTTCATCTTTTTCCCATGCACAGCCATGTTGTTTTTCTACTCAGGATCAAAGTGTAGTATCGGCTCATTTCTCAACCCTAATGCTTTCTAACTATTTCTACTTCTTGTCTGTTAGTAAGTTAACATTGCTCTATCACTATTTCTATGGAAGGCGGCCAAATAAATTCCATTTCCTAGTTCCGATAGTTCTAATCCAGGGGTGGTCAAACTTGCTTAATCTAAGAGCCACATATGATAAAGTTCACATCTTTGAGAGCTACAAAACATGAAATTAGGATTTCAATTTTTAAATATGTTTTACTAACTCTGAAAATGAAATATATCCCATAGACCAGGCTTTATGTTAACGTAACCCTGTACCTCGAGTGGCTCTTGAGCCTTGTTCAGGATGTAACTTACTTTAAAAATACATGGACGAGGATATGAATTAATATTATAAAAAATACACATACGCTTTTGTTACATAGACATTAATATTAAACTTACGTTTTAGTCCAATGGGGTCTCACTTCATAGCCAGGAAATAATTATAAAGTTTGAAATTATTCTTATTTACGTTTTATATTAACTGTGATGAAAAAAGGAGTCCAACCAATATATTTCCACGAGCCGCATATCAAAGAGCCACATGTGGCTCGCGAGCCGCGGTTTAGCCAACTCCGTTATATACAGTAAGGAATAGATTGAAAAGAAAAGTGGCAACGAGTGACATGCCAAATTGCGCAGGAAATGTGAATGAAAAATAAAAGAACTCATCTCTTGTCATATATAATAGACTAAGCCAAATGTTACTCGTTTTCTATACGCCGCGTCCCTTCAGGACATGGGCGATCATGGCTCTCCAAATCTTTCTATTCTTTGTGGTCGTTAGCAGTTTTATACTTTGCTAAGCCACCTCCATCCGTTCCGGCATCTATTCGCACAAGCTCGCCAGGTAGGTGACTCGCTACCTTCACCTGCATCTTTCGGTCTCAATATACCATGTTGTTAAGTTTTCCAAACCCTCTTTATATGTCCAAGAAATTTTAACTGCACCTTTCTGTGTCTGCGTATAACTGTTCTTTCTGTTGCCATTTTTTAAATACTTCCTTGTTGCTTAGTCACTCCGTCCATGGAATTCTCAGTATCCTTCTGTAGAATCACATTTCTGTTACCTCCAGATTTCTCCTCATCCGTAGGGAGATTGTTCAGCATTCGCTGCCATATAAGAGGATGGATAACACATAGCAATATTGCACTCTTTTCTTTGTTTCTAACGAACTTTTTCTCTATCTCAACTCCTTGCTTAGGTTTTGAAATACTTCTTTCGCTAGTCCAATGCGTGTTCGGATTAAAAGAAAATATTATATAAAAAGGCGTTCACTTTATATTCGTTTACTAAATGTTACATTTTGAAAAAATTCCCAAAAATAAGTCTATCGAGAAAGTTGCCATCACCTATTTAAAAAGACCCACCTAGGTTTTGAACTTTGCATGTCCGATATTTTAGCATTGAAATATGAAGGCCATTTATTTTTATTTTGTATTTCCCAGATGTAGTCAAAGTTTTGTCTACCATTCCCATAACTACCAGTTCTTGACAATGACTAAAACGAGCGAAATTACCTGAGCAAAACACGAACATCTTTCTATGTTCCAGTTCTGCTTCGGATTTCGGTGCCACATTATCCGTCGTCTGTTCCCAGATTGTTAAGTTTCTGTACTTTTTTTATTTTGCAATGATATTGTTGTGAGGGAGAATATTTGCCTGCATGTTTGGACTCGGCCGTCGGACGAAAGACATAAAAATACATCCTACATCAAGAGGAGTAACAGGAGGAGTAGTAGCCTTTGCTGATATAGTCATTCACGGCTAAGCATGCTCTTTCCTAGTTCCTATTCTACATTATGTTTCCCTGTACCAAAAGGTTTATAAACTTGTTAAGCCAATTCCGTTTTTTCTGCAATTGCTTTTGATAAGTCAGTTACAACATGTAGCTAGCAGGAAATCTACAGTTCATGCCTTTCAAAAGATAAGAGTTTAGGATGGCAATTACAACAACTGACCAGTTTTCTCTGCGTAGTTTAACTGACAGTCCATCTACACTTCATTTAAAGCGTCATGTCCTTTCAGGACGTGAGCGATTATGGCTCTCCACAAGTAAATAATTTTACAGGAGAAACCGTGGTTAGACTTGAAGAGGCTGACATTCTAGTGTTCAGGAGAGTATCCAAGCGGAAGTTTTTTTTTTTAAAAAAAACAGGTCGTTTGATACCAGTCTCTCCATTTCCATATTGGTTTACCAAGAGTGTTGTAAGGGAGAAAATCTCCCTACAAGAAGGGAGCTCGGCCGTCGGGCAAAAGACATACAAATACGCCTACATCAAGAGGAGTATCAGGAGGAGCAGTAGCAGCAGTAGTCTTTGCTGAAAGGAGCCATTCACGGCTAAACATTCTCTTCCCTTGTTTCTGTTCTACATTATGTTTCCCTGCACCAAAAATGTTAATAAACTTATTAAACCAATTCTGGTTTTCTACTGTTTTTGTTAACTCAGATCAACAAAGAGCGAGAGAGTGTTTTCCTAGAGTGTATACATTTGGGGAGGGGATGTTAAAAGCGGATCTGCAATAATAAGAATGCCTACTGT
>OZ038513.1:4904791-4912291 GCA_964036315.1 Acanthosepion esculentum | reverse complement strand
ATAATTTTACATACTGTAAGTAATTCTAATACATTTACTTGGTTTAAAGAAGAAATATAGTCTATTAAAAATTAAAAGTGAAAATTTTTTAGAATTGTAGTTAAATAAAACATATTCTCGCCTAAACAGCCCCCCAAAACCTTTAAGTATACAAATAGAAAAAATGCCGTAAGAATTTTGCCGTTAACAATAAAATTTTTATAAAAAAACCCAGACGACATGCATTTAGCGGATGTCAGAATTTGTTGAAAAATATATCCCTACCCATCCCTAAACATAACCCCGCTTTCGAATGTAACTATTAACTGATACAACGAAAATTGAAATTGAACAAGCTAGCACCCCATGTCGAGATGAGTGGATTTCTCTGTAGCCTTGGAAACACTCAATTATGAATCTTTGCCGTGCCTTTAAAACTGTAAATTAAAAAAAAAATAAGTTACTCCAAAATTCGCTTGACGAGGAAATGGAACTAATGTTTTTAATTTAATAATAAAATTAAATTCGAAGCTTTTAGCTTCCATTTTTGAAACATGGTTATTATTGTGTAGCAAAAAAACATATTTTTAAATCAGTTAATTTATAATATTAATAAATATATTTTTTCTTCAACTGCAGCACGTCTTTTTATTGGTTAGAATATTGTTATTGTAGCGATTGTTATTTTAATGTTGTTTTTTTATATCTATCTATCTATCTATCTATCTATCTATCTATCTATCTATCTATCTATCTATTTGTGACGGTCCCGTATAGGACACAAGTTCGATTCCTGTCGGAGAAAGCATATTTCTACGAAATTTCTCGAGCATTTAGTCGGGTAAAATGTAAATAATACTGTTTATTTAAAAAGCAGTGCATTAACTTAAAGAAATTATATATATATATATATATATATATATATATATATATATATAAATAAATAAATAAAATTTAAAATATTACATAAATTGTATCTATTAAAAATAAGGTTTATATATATAATCGACTCCCCCGTCGAATTCGACGTATGAGGGTCAAGCAGATCTGTTCCTAGAAACTGATAGCCCGGCGCCGACACATGAGATTTGATTATAGTGGTGAAGGTTTCGTGCAGGACCATGCACACTTTTTGAAGGGACGAATACAGAGACCTGGTGCACTGAGTGCCACAATGTCCCCAAACGACCCTCCGCAGGTTTTCAATACAGAGTTGTCCTTCTCCTAGACCAGTTGCCATCCAAGGTTATAGAACCCTGTCTGTCCTGCTATTTACCCATAGTTGGAGGGAGAAGAAGAGGATTCACACCTTTCCCAAGGGTATTAGCACGTAAATGAATATAATGGATTCGACTGGAATTCGACTCTCCAATTCCTCAATCCAAGCCGTTATCCATTACTCCATCATATTTATATATATGTCATTTGCAATATTAAATATTAAATGTTAAAACTAATTCAGGAAGAGCGCTCAATGTTTATTTTCATTACAAAGAGCAAAAGTTTTCGTACAATTGAAATTAAGATACCATAAATTAATGACCATTTTCACCTTATTTTTAAATTTTAAGTTTAAAGATTTTCTAATTGGTTTCGATCCTAGCAAAAGGCAACTAGACGTCTAGCCACACTGAAGGAGCTGTGAAACAGTCTATGGATGACAATATATATATATATATTATTGTCATCCACAGACAGACTGTTTCGCTGTATCATAGCTCATCAATGTGGCTAGACGTCCGGTTGGCTCTAGCTAGGATCGAAACCCGACTAAATTGGCGTCAATCGGAAATTCTACCACTAAGCCGTCGCCGCACGACAGGGATAAAGGTGAATTTTAGCGTGTTTATTTTTAGATTTAGATAAACACACAGTGACTGACAGTGACTCAATTCTACCGAAGAGTCATGCTATATTAGCTTTTTTAATAGTCACTGTTTAAAAACCCACGCTTCATTCCCACAGAGCTCAAGCGAAATTAATTTTCAGGAGCCAATATTATTGTCATCCACAGACAACTGTTTCGCTGTATCAACGCTCCTCAGTGTGACAAGACGTCCAGTTGCCTCCAGCTAGGATCGAAACCCGACTGAATTGGCGTATATATTGAATTGGATATATATATATATATATATATATATATATATATATATATATATATATATATATATATATATATATATATATATATATATATATATATATATATATATATATAATAAAAAGACTTAAACACTAATATTCCATGGTCATAATTTATTCCATTGGAATCGCAAAAACGATCCAATTCATCAGACCTACAGATTCAAAAAAAAAAAAAAAAAAGAAGTCTTTTTATTATATCCTTACTCTGTCCTGGACATCGAGTTCTACCTGGATCATATCCTCTTGGAATTATTTTTATACATATATATATGTGTATATATAATTGCATATGTATGTGTATATTCAACATTAATATTGTCTATATATATATATATATATATATATATATATATATATATATATATATATATATATATATATATATATATATATATATAAATGAGAGGAAGAACAGATGGAGTAAAAGTAATCTCTAATAATAATCTCTTATAATAAAAATAATATATATATAATAAACACACACACACACACACACACACACATATATATCTTAAAAAGATTAAAACGCTGATTTGAGAAATACCGCGGTTTCGACTGCGAAGGACTCATCAATCTTTTGAAGACATTAAATCGCTCTACACATTTGATTTTTCTTACTTGAAATTGAGCACTTTTAAAGCATACAATTTTAAAAGCACTATCTTAGTGTTTGTTTATTTAGGTATATATATATATATATATATATATATATATATATATATATATATATATATATATATATATATATATATATATATATATATAGATAGATAGATATTGAATCTCCGACTGACGCCAATTCAGTCTGGTTTCGATCCTAGCTAGAGGCAACCAGTCGTCTAGCCACACTGATGAGCTGTGATACAGCGAAACAGTCTGTCTGTGGATGACAATAAATATGCTCCTGAAAAATTTATTTCGCTTCAGCTCTCTGGGGAGGAATGTTTGTAAACAGTGACTATTACGGCTAATAATGCAAGACTCTTCGGCAAATCGAATCGAGTTCTCTCAGTCACTGTGTGCTCATCTAAAAATAAATACGCTTAAGTTCAGCTTCATCCCTGCCGGGCGCCATTCAATTAATTTCTGAGGAAGGACCGAGGTGGTCTGAAATATTAAATATATATAAAAACATATAAATAAACACTTTCGCAAAAAACACCCAATTTTTTTTCAGTTGTTTTATCCATATTATACATATATATATATATATATATATATATATATATATATATATATATATATATATATATATATATATATATATATATATATGTATATATATATATATATATATATATATCAATTATGAATCTTTCCAGTGCCATTAACAACCGTAAACCGTAACTTATTTATCGGTATCCTTAAAAAATAAGTTACTCCAAAATTCGCTTGATGAGGAAATGGAACTAATGTCTTTGGTTTAATAACAAAATTAAATTCAGGGGCTTTAGCTTCCATTTCTGAAACATGGTTATCACTGTGTAGCGGTAAAACCATATTTTAAATCTATTAATTTATAATATTAATGCTCTGTAAATTTAAATTTACATTGAGCACTATTGTGTAAAAATAAAAATATCTATAAGAACACCGGATTTGATATCTTACTGTTCTTTCCTTTTTATATATATATATATATATATATATATATATATATATATATATATATATATATATATAAACTGTTGTCATAGATTTCATGCATTATCCATTCTCGAGGTAATAGTTCTTTGAGAACGAAGGGGAAAATAAGGCTCAGTTGATAAAGGAACGCTTAAAATTGACGCTACACATCGCAAAGAAATTTTTTGATTTCTCTATTTACATATCGCAGCCCAGGCCCTTCATAGATGTTGAACGAATTTTGCATGGGAAATCTCCGCCCATTGTCAAGTTTCTAAATGAATAAATGTAAATATGAGAAAATAATCCGGAAAACGAGAGACGAAAAAGAAACTAATAATATAATGTATCCTGACCCCGGAGCAGCCATATTTGAAGCAAAATTTCGTTGCTCGCTGTTTTGTTAAGTGGTGAATGACAGGTTTGGCTTTAACACTTACAATAATACGACGAGTGAATGCAATATAAAATGCTATAAAAGAATAAATAAATATTATAAATGAATGAGATAAAATAAAATAAACAGAGTTATATCATTCTATTCCTTGTAATTCTTAGGGGGTCTTTATTTTGCATAGTCAAGTCATCAATCAAGTTATAATTTGAACGCACGCTTATTAAATGCTTTAACAAATATAAAACGATGAATGAATTTGACACGAGTGATTCTGTCGCATGCATCAGTAAACTCTAACAGCACACACATACACACTCCCAATCATGTTTTAGCACAAATACCCAGCCCAAACACACACTACTCTCCCTAATACAAACACAGACTTGTGTGCGTGAGTATATGTGTATGGACTGTGTTTGCGTATGTATATATAAACTTTTCTTTAATAATCACCGTCCTGGGTTTGACGATAAACTACGTCGAACAACAAGGCTTCTGATCAGGAGGTTTTTGAGGGGCGTGAAACCACCTCTTAATTGCTGGTGTTCCCAGGTCCACCCTGACACAGTAGCACCTGTTAGGGGGTCCCAACTATGGGCAAATAGTTAACTCTCAAACCGGGGTCAAAACATTATTAAATTACAAAAATAGGTTTTAATACCAGAAATACTTTGTAAGAAAAAAAACAATTATTACCAGCAATATATTTTTGTAAAAAAATAAATATTACCAGATATACATTTTTTGAAAAAGAAAATTACCAGGGTAGGAAAAATATTTTCAGAAATAGATTTTTGAAGGAAAAATGTTAACAGAAATAGATTTTTTGAAAAAAATATTATCAACAATGAAAATTTTGTTGGCATTAAATAACCCATTGAGGTTGATATGCCGTAAAACAAAATAAACCAAACCAATCTAAAGCAAAGAATACATATTCTACTCATACGAATCTATCCTAAAAATGTTGTCGGCATTAAATAACCCATTGAGGTTGATAGGCTGTAAATCAAAATAAACCAAACCAATCTAAACCAAAGAATACATATTCTATTCATACGAATCTATCCTAAAAATGTTGTCGGCATTAAATAACCCATTGAGATTGGTATGCCGTAAAACAAAATAAACCAAACCAATCTAAAGCAAAGAATACATATTCTACTCATACGAATCTATCCTAAAAATGTTATCGGCATTAAATAACCCATTGAGGTTGATATGCCCTATAATAAAATAAACCAAAGCAATCTAAACCAAAGAATACATATTCTATTCATACGTATCTATCATGAAAATGTTGTCGGCATTAAATAACCCATTGAAGTTGATATGCCGTAAAACAAAGCAAACCAAAACTTTTTTAAAATCATTTCACCCCAAGCAAGGCGGCAGTACCACTAGTACGCAGGGTTTTACAGAGAGTGAAAATGAGAGAAAAGACTGGGTATGCGGAGGATCGATGAAAGTATAAGAGATGAACGGTGTTCAAATCAACAGAAGATGGCGATTGACATTGCATTTAAATTTTTGAGGATTGTAGTTATCAGAGAAGCAAGTAAGCAGAAGGAAGTACTACTGGTGAGAAGTGACAGAAAAGAAACTGTTGGAGTAGAAGTGGCGTTTACGTTTAACTATTTCAATAGTAAAAGGGTGGGACCTAATTGCCAATCTAGTAGCATGCTTAAATTTAATATCCGGGGCACTAGCGAAAAGAAACTCGTAAGTGTAGTTGCCATGAAAATATTTGTAGAAAAGACAGAGGGAAGTGAATGCAAATGCAGCCATCAATTTTGAGTTCTTCTGTAGTTTATTGTTGCCTATGGCATCTACTCCTCCCTATCTATTGTGATTAAGGCCCAATGAAGAACATTCCGCTGGAAATATTGTTGAACTTTTAAAAGGTAAGCTTAAATATTAATGCAGTACTTAAATGCAGCCATCAATTTTGAGTTCTTCTGTAGTTTTATTGTTGCCTATCGCATCTACTCCTCCCTATCTATTGTAATTAAGGCCCAATGCAGAACATTCCGTGGGAAATATCGTTACCTATTGTAATGAAGTCCCAATTAAGAGCCCCCGCAATAGCTAGCTTAAAGAAAGCCTGATAGGGAGGCTTTACGATAATATATATATATATATATATATATATATATATATATATATATATATATATATATATATATATATATATATATGTCGACTTTGATGTCAACACTCTGCGACGGCAGTCTGTTTCATGCTAAAAGCAATCGTCAGACTGTCCTGACAAATGCATTTAGCATGAAACAGACTGTCAACTTTAACATCCACTTTTATATTTACAAATGTTTTATCCTTGATATAAATATAAATATTTTAAATATAGCATACTTTAAAAGTATATTTTATATATATATATATATATATATATATATATATATATATATATATATATATATATTTCCAAGGGGATAGAATCCTGGTAGAGCGCAATATACAAGACAGAGCAAGAGTATAATATAAAAGGCTGAAACACTAATATTCCATGGTTATAATTTATTACAATGGAATCGTAATCCCGACCCAAACCATCAGACCTACAAATTCAAATAGAGCTTTTTATCTTATATTATATGATATTATATTATATATATATAATTTTAAATATATATATATACATATATATAAATAATTCTTTTTAATATATATATATATATATATATATATATATATATATATATATATATATATATATATATATTATAAATTAATTGATTTAAAATATGTTTTTTTTCGCTACACAGTGATACCATGTTTCAGAAATGGAAGCTGAAGCCCCTGAATTTAATTTTGTTATTAAACAAAAGACATTAGTTCCATTTCTTCGTCAAGCGAATTTTGGAGTAACTTATTTATAGGTATCCTTAAAAAATAAGTTACTCCAAAATTCGCTTGACGAAGAAATGGAACTAATGTCTTTGGTTTAATAACAAAATTAAATTCAGGGTCTTTAGCTTCCATTTCTGAAACATGGTATCACTGTGTAGCGAAAAAAACATATTTTAAATAAATTAATTTATAATATTAATGCTCTGTAAATTTACATTGAGCACTATTGTGTAAAAATAAAAATATCTATAAGAACACCGGATTTTATATCTAACTGTTCTTTCTTTATATATATATATATATATATATATATATATATATATATATATATATATAATATGGAGAAAACAACAAAGTTGCAAATTTAAAAAAATTGAATGTTTTTTTTTGTGAAAGTATTTATTTATATATTATATATATATATATATATATATTTGATATTTCAGATCTGCCCGATCTTTCGTCAGAAATAAATTAAATAA
>OZ038513.1:4864791-4902291 GCA_964036315.1 Acanthosepion esculentum | reverse complement strand
TGTCGCAGGGCGAAAATTTTCTATGAAAGTTTCTCGGACATTCAGCCCGGTAAATGTTGTTTAATACTGTTCATTATATAAAAATAACAGAATTTGTCAGAATTTGTTGAAAAATACACCCGTACCCTCCCTAAACTTAACCTCTTTCTCGAACGTAACTCATAATTGTTACAACAATAGTTAATAAAAATGAACACGCTACCGCCCCTATCTGAATGATTGAATTTCTCTGTATCCTTGGAAACAGGAAATTATGAATTTATATGTGCGTTTAAAATTCAGTAAATTTAAAAATAAGTTATTCCAAAATTCGCTTGAAGATGGAACGGAACTAATGCTTTTAATTTAATTATATAATTAAATTTGAATTTTTTAGCTTCAGGTTTTGAAACATGGTTATTACTGTGTTGCGAAAAACATATTTTAAATCAATTACTTTTTATAATATTTATGCTCTGTAAATTTACATTAAGCACTGTTTTGTAAAAATAAAAATAAAAAATATCAATAAAAACACTGGATTATATATCTTACTGTTCTTTATATATATATATATATATATATATATATATATATATATATATATATATATATATATATCATACTCACTCACTCGCTAAGAACTAAATAAGACACACACTTAACAGGGACACATCCACTTTCCAGGAACCAATAAAATTGTCAAACTGACCAAGGGAATTCAGAGCAGCATGAATCCATCCAGCTCTTATCTTAAATAACAACTTCAAAGAGACTGTTTGACCAACACAAGGGCTGACAATAATTCATGTTAAAAAAATAAAAAAACAAATAAAAACTACAGAAAAAAGTTCATTTTCTCCATCAAGACATTCATTTTTGTAGTTCACTGCTACCAGCAAGCAGAATTTTTTTTTCTCCTGATGATGGCCGAGACTAGTCTAGGAATCTAAATGAAATAATAAAAACGAAGGAATATTAATATACAACCCAGTGTGTCTGAAGATTTTAATTTTTTAATATTTTTTATTGTTCAATATATATATATATATATATATATATATATATATATATATATATATATATATATATATACTTATCGAATTTCTATGAATAAGGGTAAGCTTTATGTCTAGCATTCTACATAAAAAGAAATATGTACCGGGTGTAACAGCAAAATTTTTCAAATCGTGTAACAGCAAAATTGTCCAATTGTTAGATTAATCTCTGGACATTTGGATCTTAGAAATGATTAAAAATATCTTACTGGAATCCTCCTAGTTTTCTATAACACTATTGGACTCTACTTTGAGCAATAAGAATGTATAATGACTCCCCAATCTTAACAGAAGAATCGTGATGAAATCGATCGCAAACGAAAATAGCATGTTCATCATTAATTAATCATAGCTAAGGATCGGAAGTTCATGAAGGATTGATATAAAGTTCAATATATATATATATATATATATATATATATATATATATATATTTGTGTATTTAGGCAGCAATCCTTCTTTCATGCACATTTCATTAAAAACGACTGACAAGGTGATTTTATTTAGTTTTTTTATATAATCTCTCGTGCGATCTAATAAAGTTTTTCTTTTCAAATGATAAATTATATAAAAACTGTCCGAATGTTCTTTCCTTCCGAGCGCTTTCGGCTATACATTTAGCCATTTTCAAGGATTATATTTCATCTGTTAGAATTAGAAATAGAAATATATATATATATATATATTATTTCAGGGTCATTTTCCAACTTATTCAAGATTATATGCGCCATATCTAACTTTCTGTCCTGGGGTAACAAGGTTCCTTGCACGTTTCACGTACGACTTCATTTTTAAGTTTTATGTCATTGCTCTTTGGACTGTCATAGCTGAAACTCGTCTCTTACGTGCCACATGTCTTATGAATTGTGTTGGATCTTTTCTAATTGATCTCTTTAGCTCTAAGTTGAAATGATGATTCTTCTTGCTAAAGTTAAGAAACCCAGCTTCCCGAAACATTTGTTTTAAGAGAAAGATTTTATAAATTTCAACCGACACTAGTACTGTCTGCTAGGTCAATGAATACGAAATATTTCCTCTTAAGGAAACAGCTAATACTAATATTACTATTGTAACCAGGGACTAAGGAAACGAAAGCAACGTCTCAGATATTGTTCGGGCCCGGAAGTACCACATCGGACATATTGTGTATGTTTGAATAAAAAACAAGAGTATCGCTTCTGCAGATAGAAGTCACCAGACTAAACTGCGTTGTTGTTATTACAGACCTCCTTACCAATTTGTGACAATTACCATTACCATTGAATTAATGCATCCTTTTATTTCAATTTCTAGATGTCTCACCTATGTAATTTTGTGACACTCATTACGGTTTATATTATAAATTACTCCTTCGGGTTTTGGGTCATTATTTTGATTTATGTTAATTCTTTTGTACCTTTTATCTAATACTGTAACAACTTCTGATAAAATATACCAGACCTCTCAGTTAGTAGTCCATTGATCTAACCGCCGAGTCAAACGAGCGAGGTTTTTATCAAGCTGTAAGTTGCCAATTAGATATAGATAAAGCCTCAATCAGTGTTATTAAAAATGCGATTAGGTCGAAAATCTGACCGTTTTCGTGTAGCGGCAGTGTGGAGGTGTGTTGCATCTTTCCAAGGATTTGTGTTTTTAACCGTTAAGCCACTCTAATGAGGTTGAGCCCTGACTACTCGACCCACGCTCCCCTACCGTCCCTCAGTTGCAGAGGGGACAAGAAGGGCAAAAGAGCTTTAGATGAAACGGATTTAATCTATAATACATTGCTACTACTGTTTGATCGATTTGCCCGGACGAATAGATCAGCGGAAATTCTCGGGGGATTCGGAAATATTCCGAACACCGTGCGCGGAAAATAAGATTATCCGTTCAAGACGGACGTGGACATTATCTTCACCAGAGTAATTGCAAGAAAGGGACTATTTCCGAAAATTTATTTTTTTATCAGTTGTTTCTGAAAAATCTAGAAGTCAAAGGGATCTTATTGGCTTCTTTCAAAACGCGACACAATTCAAAGGTGACAACCGGTTATCTAAAGAAAATTTACAAAACTCGATCTTCTATCTATCTACAGAGCTGTTCGATAAAAGTGACTCACCTGATTTTTGTATTACTTAAAATATTTTTCGACTATTGTTTTGGGGAGGGGGGTCAAACTAATTTTTAATCTTACTAATATAAAGACCCCTTCCCGACCACCTAGTAAAAAAAAAAGTTTACTCACCCTAAGGTATTCTATTGATAATTATAATTTTGGATATAAATGAGATTTAGGGGAAAACTCTGTGCAAAAAAAGTGACTCAGTTATTTCCTGCAACTAGTAATCAATAGAAACATAACCGAACAGCTTTAAATAAAAAATAATAGAGGTATAATTTATTTATAATAGGTAATATAGTTTGAAATATTTAATAATCTACGGGTCCTCCTTTATTTTGAATAACCTTTTCCACCCTTTTTGGCATTGACTTGATCAGGTTCTGGCAAATCTCATCTCCATGCATTGAAGTCCATTCGGAGATGAAATTCACAATCAAATCCTCTTTGTTGCTCATCTGCTTTCTCGAGAGCCTGTACTTTATAATGCTCCATAAGTTTTCTATGGGGTTGAGGTCAGGATATTGGGGCGGCTATATCATAGCACTCACCTGCTTCTCATCAAAGTATTCCTTCATCAATTTTGATTTATGACAGGGAGCATTATTCTGCATAAAAATGAGCTTGGTGGGGGTCGATTTGCACCCTTTCAGCAGAAGGGAGCAGACAAGACTCTAAAATTCTCTTGTACTGCTCGCTCCTGAGGGTCTTTTCAATAGGTTTTAAGAAACCAGTTCCATGAAAAGAAAAGCATCCCCAGAACCTTATACTGAAAACGGATGCTTGACAGTACTTACTGCTAAATTCAAAGAGCTTTCAAAGCTTCTTCTTCGGATTTTAGATCCCCTTATCCTTTGAATTTAGCTCAACTTTCGTTTCATCGGAGAAGAGAACATTTAGTAAAAAAAACAATCAGGTGAGTCACTTTTATCGAACAGCACTCTATCTATCTATCTATCTATCTATCTATCTATCTATCTATCTATCTATCTATCTATCTATCTCTCTCTCTCTCTCTCTCTCTCTCTCTCTCTCTATATATATATATATATATATATATATTCGAGGGTCGACTGAAAACTTTATTTTATTTACCCATTAATACTGTTTCATACTTTGTGATTTAAAAAAAACAAAAACGAGTAATTATTTATTATTAACCCTTCCGAGATCTATTCTTCATTTCCCGTTTTTCAAAAGCAATATATCAACATGCTGACAATTCAAAATAATTTAATTCATTTTGTTTATTATTTATTAAATAGTTTATAAAATCATTCAAGTGAAAAAACAAACAACTAAAATAATAGATCTTTGAAACATTGATAAGTAGACACCCATTTTGAAAAATCGCACAGTACGTAACCGGTGTTAATGGATAAGTTAAAGAAAGATGTTATTTTTATGGGTATTAAATAACTCCTTTAAAACTATTAAAAATAAAACCCTCCTAAATACATAAGAAAGGCAATATATATATATATATATACATATATATATACATACATATATATATATATATATATATATATATATATATATATATATATATATATATATATATATATATATATATATATTTGTGTGTGTGTGTGTGTGTGTGTGTGTGTGTGTGTGTGTGTGTGTGTGTGTAAAGTACCAGGTTGAGAACTAGCGCGCGCTAGCTGCCCTTGATGAGGATAAAAGTAGTCTCTCTGAGCTTTGGTTAGCAACCCTTTTAGTGTTGGTTTCACGATAAAAATACATTCAGATGGGAAGGAAAACTCATGACAGCTTAACCCGGTCGTTATATTGCCTGTGTCTGCCGAGAGACGTGTACTGGTGGATATTGACTGTGGTCCGGAGAGGTTAAACTCCGCGATAATAACACATGAGGAATGTCGTTCGGAGTTTCCGTCGTAAGTCTTTTGCAACGTTACTTTTTTATCGACAGATCCAAAAAGTGTGGATCGTCCGACACAAGCCTTCAGCACTTGAAACAAATCATTCTGTTGGTTTTCTGACAACTACATCTAATTAGTTCCACACATATCCGGCTACAGCGAAAAACTCTACGAAACAACATCAACTTCATCTTGGCACTTGGAATGTACGAACTCTCCAGAAAAACAACTCAGCACCAGAAAGGAAAACAGCTCTGTTTGCATTGGAGCTAAAGAAATACACCATTGATATAGCTGCACTGATGAGTAAGCATCAGTCGACTACATGAAACAGGAAAGCAAAATAAGACATCTAACAGTGTCCCTGCTGCACTTGGATACAATACATTCTCCTGTACCGTTTGTGGTCTTTTGTGCAATTCTTGTGCCGGTCTCAAAAGTCATGCCCGTCATAGGCATATAGATATTTAGTTCGTGGTCTTCGGAACCTCATACGTCGAACTTGACGGGAGAATCGATCATATATATATATATATATATATATATATATATATATATATATATATATATATATATATATATATATATATACACAGACATAATAAACAGAATCCCCGGTGTGGGTGTACAAGGGTCAGCTGAAATGTTCATAGACTGACGAAGATACTCTCATGGCATGTGACCAAATGAGGCTTATTTTTCAACATACTCCCTCTTGAGGTTCACACAATTCTTCCATTGGCGTTGCAGTGCGTGAATCTGATTGCTGAAGCAGATTTCATCCTGTTGGTCAAAGAGGTTATCAGCAGAAGATATGATTTCATCATCAATGGTTCTCACTGAAGTGTTCTTTTCATGTTGGGGAACAGGTGGTGACCAGATGGTAGTCAGGTGGGGGAATTCCAAAGAACACAGAGCTTGATAACCAGTTCAAAGTGCCGCGCACAGTAGCCGTTGAAACCAAGAACTTGTGTGCAGGAACATTGTCCTGATGAAACAAGTCCCCTTTCGTCAGTTTTCATGGGAATTTAGTCTTGATCGGCTTTGCTAACTTTATTAGTGATTTCTGAAAAATCAAGAAATCAAGGGACTCTTATTGGCTTCTTTCGAAACGCGAAACAGATTTCAAAGGTGAAAACCCGTTATTTAAAGGAAATTTGCAACACGTTCATCTATCTATCTATCTATCTATCTATCTATCTATCTATCTATCTATCTATTTAAGAGGTTCGGCTGAAAATTTCATAGGCTGAACCCCACCCATATGGCTTTGTGTTAGTCATTATTTACAAACTTACACTTTTTCCCCACAGAGTTCAACCGAAATATTTTTTTCAGGAGCATATATATTGTCATCCACAGACAGACTGTAATTATTATGTTACTAAGTATACTTGCTTGGTGTAAAAACCTTGGATAACACAATTTGCAAAGTAGTAAATATTAAATGAAATATGTATCTGTGAAAAAAATTTGGCAAAAAGAAAGGACTAAAAACATCCGAGTAAGCCGAAACAAATCGTCGTGTCGTAATTTCTAGTTTAAGGAAAAAAAACCAATCGAGTAAATAAGAAAAAACGTAAAGTGCTCAATACACTAAGCAGAGCGGAGTATAATAAATCGTCGTGAGCCAGAAGCTACCTACCTTAGATCTATATGGATCTTCAGGGCGCACTGGCTGAAGAGGATATGGCAAAGGAACATATTTATTGATAAAGACAAAAACTAAAATTAGCATAAAACCTAAAAAAAACTAAAAATAAATGCTGTTCGTATGAATGTATGTATGTATCTATCTATCTATCTATCTATATTCTTATCTATCTATCTATCTATCTATCTGTCTATCTATATTCTTATCTATCTATGTTCTATCTATCTATCTATCTATCTATCTATCTATCTATCTATCTATCTATGTTCTTATCTATCTATCTATCTATATTCTTATCTATCTATCTGTTCTATCTATCTATCTATCTATATTCTTATCTATCTATCTATCTATCTATCTATCTATCTATCTATCTATGTTCTTATCTATCTATCTATCTATATTCTTATCTATCTATCTGTTCTATCTATCTATCTATATTCTTATCTATCTATCTATCTATCTATCTATCTATCTAAATTCTTATCTATCTATCTATCTATATTATTATCTATCTATCTATGTTCTTATCTATCTATCTATATTCTATCTATCTATCTATCTATATTCTATCTATCTATCTATCTATCTATCTATGTTCTTATCTATCTATCTATCTATATTCTTATCTATCTATCTATGTTCTATCTATCTATCTATCTGTTCGTATCTATCTATCTATCTATCTATCTATCTATCTATCTATCTCGATCTGTTCATTATCTATCTATCTATCTATCTCGACCTGTTCATTATCTATCTATCTATCTATCTCGACCTGTTCATTATCTATCTATCTATCTATCTATCTATCTATCTATCTATCTATCTCGATCTGTTCATTATCTATCTATCTATCTATCTATCTATCTATCTATCTATCTATCTATCTATCTATCTCGATCTGTTCATTATCTATCTATCTATCTATCTATCTATCTATCTATCTATCTATCTATCTATCTCGATCTGTTCATTATCTATCTATCTATCTATCTATCTATCTATCTATCTATCTATCTATCTATCAAATCATTTTCTGAATTCACCATTCTACCGACACACCTATAGACGTAGGTCTATAATTTGCGCAATATCAGTTTTCCTCTTTTCAAACGCCCGCACTTTCTGAGACTTGGACGCATCGACAGTTGACTATAATTTCCACCTGTCTATTTTAAAACTTCGAATGTTTCTAAAAGTAAAATCACTCTTCACAAAAAAAAAACAAAAAGATGTCCCGGCGTCGCCCCTATCGTCTGAACAATAGTTTTCATCATATTTGTGTAATATTGGCTTGATAAGTCCTCAGAATTTCTCGACTTTACAATATGGCAGACGACTATTGACAATTGAATGAAAAAATAATCTTATTTATTCTGTTTAATGCGGAAACTTGGGAGGCGTCTTCATTGTATAATTTTTTTCTCTCTTTCTATTTCTGGAAGTGTGAATACTCTCCCAGATTATTTCATCATGAGTCAAATATTTTTAGCTATATTTTTATACTAAAGTTCGCACAATGAAAGGGTCCCCACTCCGGCTTGAGGGTTACTGTTAAAATGGTTACTATGAATCTGATGTGATATGAGTAAAACTGAAACTGAAAGTGGTTGGAAGTGTGGATCGTGAAGATAAGAATAGAAAACGATTGACCCACAACTTTTGTGAGTCTGTCTGCCTATAAAATCAGTGTTCATTTCTTGGCTTTACCTGAAATTGAACAACCAAGAAAAGATTTAAAAAATTGTTTGAAAAAACCAAAAAAAACCAAAAAAAAAACCGAAAAAAAGATTTTTTCCCTCTACCATATATTTTAAGCAATAATGGCTCTCCACAACTTCCCATCTATCTAAATCTTGCTGTTTTGCCACTTCACAAAGGAGACTGTTTCCACTTGCTTCAAGATGTCCTGTTAGTATCAAATTTTCCATGCATTCTTTCCTCATTTATATTTCAAAGGTGGACGTTGAACTTCCAATTTGGCTTTGTTCAGTATTGACAGTATGGCAAAATAGCATCTGACATGAAAGTACAGAGATGTGTGGTATCGAATTTCACCACACGAGAGCTATCGCGAGGCTTAATTTTTTTGTTTTAAAAGACATGGCTTATATATATTGAATTCTCCGGTCAGTGACGAGTTTGTCTAAAAATAAATACATCTAAATTCACCTTCATCAATAGCTTAGGAGTAAAAACTCCGACAGTCGGGTTTCGATCCCGGCTTGAGGCAATCGGATGTCTAGCCACACTGATGAGCTGCGAAACCACGAAACAGTCTGTCTGTGAAATACCATACATATTGCGTCCAGAATGAAACAGCCTTTAGGTAGATAAATTATACAAAAACCTGTCCAATTGTTCTTTTTTTTCTGAGCGCTTTTAGCCATTTTCAAGGTTGAAATATATTAACTGTTAATAAAAAATAGATTTTTGTATGTAGGTATTTATATAATGTATTTATAAATATATAGCCGAAAGCGCACGAAAAAAAACAATTGGACATTTTTTATATAATTTATCTAAAAAAAAGAAAAAATATTACAGGATCACATGAGAAATTGTATAAAAAACTAAATATAAACATTTTGTTTGTCATATTCAATGAGACATATTCAATGAGACATGATTATATATATATATATTATTCTATATTCTATATTATCACTTGACAAGACACAAGAAGTGTTGAAACAAAATGGCTACTTTTGTCGTGATTTTATAACATATTTATGTTGTAATATTCAAATAAATAATTATATATATATATATATATATATATATATATATATATATATATATATATATATATATATATATATATAGGTCTATATTTCTGAGATGAGGTATTATGTAGATTATTTACATTATTCGGACTATTGTCCTCATATTTGTCGCCATATTTATTACAACGTTTCGGCCGTTGTACGCTCCAACCTTTTTCAGGTGGTTGGAATGTCGAGTGAAACCTTTATTTTGCTAACTAGCATGTGGAACTAGAACAGTCTACCCCAGTGAGCGAAATAAAGGGTTCAGTTCGACATTCCAACCATTTGAAGAAGGCCGGAGCGTACAACGGCCGAAACGTTGTAATAAATATGGCGACAAAGATAAGGACAATAGTCCGAACAATGTAAATAGTGTACATAATACCTCATCTCAGAAATATAGACAGATACTGAAAGGCCGAAATAGTTCGATTGATATGAGTTTGTTTAAACTGATGTGAAGTTAAACTAAATATATTAGCTCTATCACTGATATTGAGCGCTTTCCAATAAGTACCGCGCATATAATATATAAATAATATATATAATATATTGGATGCACATATATATATATATATATATATATATATATATACTATATGCATAGATATATATATATATATATACTATATGCATAGATATATATATTTACATACATATATATATATATACTATATACATATATATACTATATATCACGCATATATAATATATAAATAATATATATAGAAATTACACACATATATATATATAAATATATATATTTATACTTATGTATTTTGGCAGCAATTTTTCTTTCAAGCACATTTCATTGAATACCACTTATAAGGTGCTTTGATTTAGTTTTTTTTATATATGTATCGCCGAAAGCGCTTAGAAAAAAAAACATTCGGACAGTTTTTATATAATTTATCATCTGAAAAGAAAAAAATATTAGATCACATGAGAAACTGTATAAAAATCTAAATCAAAAGCCTTGTCTGCCGTATTCAATGAAATATTTATATTTATATACATACACATTTGACACACACACACACACACACATATCTATATATATAAAGGAAAAAGGCTTTGAGTAGCTTTAGCCGACACGTTTCGTCCAATGTGGACTTTTTCAAGGCTAAAAGCGAAATGAATTTATTGAAACAAAGTATTTATACATAACAAAATGTCGTTAGTAAGTAAACGAATTGAGAAACGCTATTGTATTGAGTCAACTGAAAAATTAAGTCAATTACTCTTTATGTTTGAAGAGAATATTTTCACATGTAGAAATATTGTTTGTATTGTTGTACTGACAGATTCAACATTTTTTTAAAAATTTCTTTGGAGAGTAGGGGTTTTGTTAGGAAAGCTGAGATTGTGGCAAGAAATCTACAATGGACGAAACGCGTCGGTTAAAACTACAGTTTTCATATTGTCTTTATCCTTTATACATATTGTCTTTTTCTACAGGTTAATTCTGATTAATTTATATATATATATATATATATATATATATATATATATATATATATATATTATGTCATTCACAGACAGTGCTGTTTCGCTGTATCACAGCTCCTCAGTGCGACTAGACTTCCGAATGCCTCAAGCCAGGATTGAAACACAAACTAATTTTGTGTCAGCCAGAGCTATCTTCACTCGGTAGAGTTACACAACTAAATCTAGCGTATTGTTTTTACAAATGTAAACAAATGCCAATCAGCCAAAGTGCTCCATTCATTTTACTGAAGTGCTTTGCATTAGTGCAGGTGGCTGTTGTTTATAGAATTAGCTTATCACTCAACAGTGCTCAATTGAAATGTATTTTCAAGAGCTAAATTATGTCATTCACAGACAGTACTGTTTCGCTGTATCACAGCTCCTCAGTGCGACTAGACTTCCGAATGCCTCAAGCCAGGATTGAAACACAACTAATTTGGTGTCAGCCAGAGCTATCTTCACTCGGTAGAGTTACACAACTAACAGCAAAATTGTCCGAATCGTGTAACAACATAATTGTACATTCCTGAAAATGTTTAACATCTAATAAAAATACTAAACTGACTTCCTTTTTTTTGCGATAAGACTTTTAGCCATCTTGACACCATTTATTGTAAGAATCATTGAAAAACCCTTTGAGTTATTCAGCTAGAAAGAAGACAGGTGAAAATCGTTTTGTGTCAGACTCAGTTTTAACAAATGAGCAATAGTGAGAGGAAAGAGATCATTCAGGCCTTCAGTAATCGTAGCAGCATTCATATTCTGGATTCTGTTTTCAATGTCCATTCAAGAACCATCAAGAGAACGGTGAATAAGTTTAAAAAAGAGTGAACATTCCAGAGGAAAACTGGATCAGGAGGTCACAACTGCAAGTGGGATCATCATTTCGACTTAGAGCTAAAGAGATCAATTAGAAATGATCCGACGACCTTTGGCAGGCAAAAGAGGAGTTTCAGCCATGACAATCCAAAGAGCAGTGAAAAAAGACTTGAAAATGAAATCGTACCTGAAATGGGCGTGGCACCTTGTTACTCGAGGACAGAAAGTTAGAAGGTTAGACAGGGCGAAGGTCATCTTGAATAAGTTGAAAAATGATCCTGCAATAATATATATGTATATATATATATATATATATATATATATATATATATATATATATATATATATGAACTTTATTTCAATCCTTCATGAGCTTCTGATCCTTGATATATGATTAATTAATGAACATGTCATTTTCGTTTATGATCGATTTCATCCCGATTCTTCTGTTAAGGTTAGAGAGTAATTATACATTTTTATTGCACAAAGTAGAGTTCAAATGTGTCATAAAAATCTCGTCGAATTCCAGTAAGATATCTTTAATCATTTCTAAGATAGAAGGGTTCAAACTTAATCTGATTTTGCTTTTACACGATTTAGAGAATTTTGTTGTTACACCCGGTATATATTATTATTATTATGATTATTATTATTATTATTATTATTAATAAAAATAAAATTTGTCACTTGGTTGATTGATGTTATATTTAGCATCTCAACTCCAGAGTTTCGTAGACGGAACTTTTTATAATCGTTCGGTCCACTCCAGGAGCTTTCAGCAATTGCACGACAAAAGTATCTTCATGCAATCATTTTGGTAACTCTCTCTCTCTCTCACTCACTCACACACACACACACACACACACACACACACACACACACACACACACATACATATATATATATATATATATATATATATATATGTAAAATGTTTTAAAAAATGAATGCTAAGCAGAACACTACCGCGGTTTCGACCACTTCGGTCTCCTCAGGTGATTTGTTCGGCAAATCACCGACATGGACTTTCGTTCGAAATCGGAAGTAGTCGGGGGTGGGGGGGTGTAAAAAATAAATAAATAATTTTTAAAATTTATCCGGGTTCAAATAAGTCCAAACTGAATTTCTTAACGTGTCATGATCTCTGACACCCCCTTTTGCATTAAAAAAGGAAGAACTATAGCATAGAGGACTGGCTATAGCAACGTGTAAGGACAGCGCTGAATTATTGAACGGGAGGTCAGAGATCGAGACCAAAAGTAAACACGTTAAGATGTTTAGGTTGGGCTTATTTGAAACCAGATCAGGTTAATTTTTTTAATTTACTTATTTATTTTATTTTTTTTTACACCTACCCCACTACTTCCGGTTTCCAACGACATTGCTTAAGTTACTGAGTTACATTACTGAACAAACCACCTGAGGGACGCGGTTGGGTTTCATTTTTTTAAACATTAGGCAGCTCTGCAAGTCTCGTCTTCCAACTTGATATTGAGCACTTTTTATTTGTGCGATCTTAAATATTTGACTGTTTGTTTACTCTGGCATATATATATATATATATATATATATATATATATATATATATGCTACCAAAATGATTATATATAATGAATGATTATATAAAATACTTGTGCCTCATTATATGTATATATATGAACCATGCGATAATTTATATATATATATATATATATATATATATATATATATATATATATATATATATATATAAAGACATTTTTATGTTTAAACATTTTTTTTATAGATACAAATATTTGAGTAAATGCTCTGTTTATAATAAAGAGTATTAAACAACATTTACAGGCTTGAATGTTCGAGAAATTAGAAAGGTCGAATTTACTGACTTTAAACTTCAATCCTCTATGAATCTCTCACGTACATTTATATCTGCTCAAAGCGTATCCAAATGTAAACAAATGACCTCACACATTATGAAAGACCGACAATTATTTAAAACATTTTTATGTTTAAACATTCTTTTTTATATTCGACTTTGACAACCGAACGCTCCTCTGTGGCCAAATTGGTTAAAGGCACGTCAGGCTATATGACGGTTCCGTATATATATGTGTTATAAACACAAATTACACTTGTCTCTAAGTCTATTACGAGTATGAGCGAAACCTAAAATTTTCCTGTCTCTCAGTGGTTTCAGTTCTTTTTCATTCAATTCCCAAAATTTTTTTGAAAGAGCTGTCTGGTTGGTAAAATAGTACCCATGGTTATAAAATCTCTGTTTCCATTCCCCCGCGGAAACTCCAATGTAAATATTATAATTTCACATATTTTCTTTGGGGACAATGGTTACTTGGTATATAACCGTAGTAGACCTGCATTTGCCATTAATTAGACAACTTTCTTTATCTTTTCAATTACAGGAGAATTTCTATACCAGGTTTGTTGTTTATCCCATAGAACTTACCTAAAATATAGTTATTATGAGAGTTAATAACTTTGTACATGTTATTGGTGCAGGAATAGATCATTTTCAACGTTTTCCTATTGAAGATCTTACTTAAAGGGTTGTTTTGCGAAAATGTTTATTTATTAACTTTATAAAATACTGTCTGATATTAATATTTGACAGTTTGCAGAAGTGTGTGTGTGCTGGGGGGGGGGAACATATAATTTTCCTTTTCTATTTCTGTCCCTACATTTCACTTTAGATATTTCAGTGTTACTTAGGGGATTATATATATATATATATATATATATATATATATATATATATATATATATAATGTAGTTTTTCCATCATCCTTACATTTTTCCGTTTTTAAATCCTCCTCGTCTGCCATATTTAATGAAAGATAGTTCAAAGAAAAATTGCTGCCTTAATATACATTAATATATGTATATATATATATATATATATATGTATATGTGTGTGTGTGTGTGTGTCAGGGGCACCTCGTGGCGGTGTAATGGTTAGCAAGCCTGTCTAGCTAGAACAATTACGACTGAGCAGTGAGTTCGATCCTCACTGGGTGCCCCCTACTTTCGGCCTTGTGCCACACCTAAGCTACGCTTGGAGAATCACTATATGCGTGTGTTTTGTTAAATAATATGGATAAAATTCCTGTTAACTTTTAGTTTGTATATTTTTTCCCGAGTACTTTCGAATGATATTCCATTTGTTTTCAAAGACTGTTCTGTGCGTAGTTACGGAACTGGATTTTACTTCCGGTGTTTCACGTTTGATGGAATCCATTTCAACTCACTTATGGTGACGTCATATAAGCGGTCAAAATGAAATGTTTGCATTTATGTGTCTGTTTGTAAGTCTTTTAAAAAGACTCTTCAGTATGTCGTTCCCTATTGAGAAAGACACCTTATTCAATATTGGCTGATACTCATTTATTACAACAACCTCAAGAATTTGGAGTCATTTTTTGCACTGTGTGCCGTCTAAAATTTACGTTACATATAAATCATTTTATATATAATTACATAATTTATAATATGAAATGGACAAAGTCCGACAATTATTTAAAGACATTATTATGTTTAACATTCTTATTATAGATACAAGTATTCAAGTATAAACAGTATTAAATAACATTTACCGGCCTGAATTTCCGAGAAATTTTCATAGAAAATATTCGTCCTCCGACAGGAATCGAACCTGTATCCCATATGGAACCGTCATATAGCCTGACGTGCCTTAACCGTTTCGGCCACAGAGGAGCGTTCCGTTGGAAAGGTCGAATTTACTGCTTATGAGCTTCAATCTTCCATATTCAGGCTATATGACGGTTCCGTATAGGATACAGGTTCGAATCCTGTCGGAGGACGAATATTTTCTATGAAATTTCTCGGATATTCAGGCCGGTAAATGTTATTTAATACTGTTTATTATAAACAGAGCATTTACTTAAATACTTGTAGCTATAAAAAGAACGTTAAACATAGTAATGTCTTTAAATAATTTATAATATATATAAATTATAAAATTCATTTACATTATTTAAATCGTCCAGACTGTTGTCCTCATCTTTATTGCCATATTCACGACGTTTCGGCCGGTGTACACTCCGGCCTTTTCGTGTGATTGAAATTTTGAACTGAACCCTTTTTTTTGGTGGACGAAATAAAGGGGTAACTCCAAAATTCCAATCACCTCAAGAAGGCCGGAGCGTATAACGGTAGAAACGTCGTGAATATGGCAATAAAGATGAGGACAAAAGTGACAAAAGTGACTGAAGTCGAGATGCCAGGTCAGGATTGATTACATTGGGGATCCTTCTTTGGATTTTGTCAAGAACCTCGAGATGGACAGTAGGTGCACCTGACCAGATATGGCAACAGTATTCAATGCAAGGACGAAGGGTAGATTTGTAAATGTGCAAGATGGACTTTGACGAGAAAAACCTTCTTGCACGACACTATGAACCAATTGTCCTTGCAATAGATGCATCTACTGATTCAATATAGTTGTTCCACTTCGTGTCTGTTGAAAACGTGAAGTCAAGAAGGTGCAGTGAGACGCTTTTCTAGAGTCGAGCATCAGGCATGCTGATGGTGGGCAGGGAAGTTTCCCTATGGTGGTTAAAGAAATGCATTTTTGTTTTGGTGGCATTCAAGTTTACAAGCCATTTCCTGCTTAACCATTGATTGAAGGTCCTTTTCAAGAGCAGCGGTCAGGTTAACTTAAGATAAGTTCAAATTTGACATATAAGCGTATATATTGGAGATTGTGTGTATTGTCTCAATTTGAATTAAATCTCCCTTGAATTTTCAATTTCAAATTTATTTCTTTTCATATATGGGAATTTTATTCACGAGACAGGGTTTTTACCCACTGCGTTTTTGTCCTCTGGATTTTTGTCCGTTGGGATTTTTTCCCCCTGTTATCCCTTAATTTGTGCCTCGTTACTTGTTAAGCAAGGATTTATGACAAGAAAGGTACTATATGGTTTAGTCTAGCAAAGAACTAATGAGGACCTTGCTTAGTGTACCACAAAGTCTAGCGAGAGAGCTTTGATAAACTCCGAACGACGACGGGAGCACGCTACACAAGGATATGTCGAAAGACACACGAGCGCGCGCGTACACACACAGACACACACGGTATATAAATATATGTGTCAAATCGTGTGTATTACGTCTGTGAAAAACGTGAGGTTTCTTTTGAATTTCAAACCGCACATATGGGAAAGGATTTGGAAAATGGCGTCGGTTGGGGTAGGGATAATAAAGAAAATGAAGGAAGCAGACGAGAAAGATATGTAAGGCGTTCCTATGCCTAAAAGGAATGTTAAACTGGCAGCGAATGATATTTATTAATGTTAAGAGAGAGATACATTCTTTGAAGAAAAGCCCTTCTTTCTTTGTTTCATAGAGTCGTCAATTTGCTCACATATTCAACAGCATAAACACCAATGAAGTCGTGTAGATGTTTTTTTTTAATTTGTAGCCATGTGGGAACGTTATGTAAGGCGACCAAATTCCTCATTTCAACTTATCCTACTTTTTCAGGACATATTTTTTCCCTATATTTTCATTAACATTGGAATCTATCTATCTATCTATCTATCTATCTATCTATCTATCTATCTATCTATCTATCTATCTATCTCATTCTATTCATGTTTGTCTGACTGTTTATTTATGTATCTATGTATCTATCTATCGATCTATCGATTTATCTATCTATTTCAATCAATAAAGATCTATCTATCTATCTATCTATCTATCTATCTAATTCTATTCGTGTCTGTCTCATTCTATTCGTATCTCATTCTATTCGTATCTCATTCTATTCGTATCTATCTTTTTAACTCTATCTCTGAATCAGTACAGATCTATCTATCTATCTATCTATCTATCTATCTATCTATCTATCTATCTATCTCATTCTATTCATGTTTGTCTGACTGTTTATTTATGTATCTATCTATCTATCTATCTATCTATCTATCTATCTATCTATCTATCTATCTATCTATTTCAATCAGTACAGATCTATCTATCTATCTATCTATCTATCTATCTATCTATCTAATTCTTTTCGGGTCTATCTGTCTCATTCTATTCGTATCTCATTCTATTCGTATCTATCTTTTTATCTCTCTCTCTCTCTCTCTCTCTCTCTCAATCAGTACAGATCTATCTATCTATCTATCTATCTATCTATCTATCTATCTATCTATCTATCTATCTATCTATCTCATTCTATTCATGTTTGTCTGACTGTTTATCTATCTATCTATCTCATTCTATTCATGTTTGTCTGACTGTTTATCTATCTATCTATCTATCTATCTATCTATCTATCTATCTATCTATCTATCTATTTCAATCAGTACAGATCTATCTATCTATCTATCTATCTATCTATCTATCTATCTATCTATCTATCTATCTATCTATCTATTTCAATCAGTACAGATCTATCTATCTATCTATCTATCTATCTATCTATCTATCTATCTATCTATCTATCTACTCCTTTCATTATCTTCTCTTTCCCTCTTCGTTATCTCTCCCCACTTTTTAGGCAATCCCAGCATCATTTACCAAAAATTAGCTCCATTATTCCCAGAAGACCTTTTTTAGTTCTTGTACCCACTTTAAAAAAAAAAAGAAGCTATAAACTAAAACAAAAACAAAAAACGGTCCGAATCTTCTTTTTGTACCCGCCGCAAAAAAAAAAAAAAAAATCCACGAAAAAAGTCACTTTTCAGAAGGTTCGTTATGTACACTCATCCTTGTGTGAAAAATATTTCCTCGAACGACCGCATGAAATTCTCGCGATTGATACAGAAACCTTATTTGGGGCATTTGTTTTTAACATTTGTACTGTTTTCTTCTCTTTTTTCTTTTCTTTCGTAAATGTTTTATTCCATCGAATCTAAAATGGCCCAGACACGGAGCTGGGGTTCAATCCTTTGAGTAGTGTTTTTGAAGGGGAGAAATCTATGACGAATTAAAGTATTCACCTCAAAAGACATACTTTGATGCGACCCATTAAAGTTTTGCTGCACCGGCCTGAGGGTTCTCCATCCACCCAATCTCAACAAAGCTGACAAAAAAAAAAAAAAAAGATTTAAAAAAAAAATGAAAAAGTGATAACTCTGTCAGAACGGATCGTTTTATACAACTGTTCTGGAAAGGTATGCCTCGCCCGCAAAGAATACACTAACCATCTGATAGTCTCCAGACATGGAAGAGAAACCAAGCTATGATATACAAGTGAGACCCTCCATTTGTAAATATACCGTGTCACTTCGCGATGTGGCTCCCTCTTTCTTAAAAAATTTCCTGTTTCTTAATACTTTGCTTAGGTTTTCGAGGACATGAAGGAGATTGTCTAACGTTCACGGCCATATAGAAGGATTGATATTATATAGAAGTTCGTCACTCTTTTCCTCGTTTCTAACGAAATCTTCTTCTGTGTTTCTTCTTAATACTTTGCTTAGCTTTTCGAAGGCATCTTTTGCTATTCAAATACGCCTTCGTATTTCCATGCCACATTTTTCTGTCATCTGTTAAAACAATTCGCAGATATTTACATTTCTGTATTTGTATGATTTTGACATCTTCAATTTGAAGATCGCATCTTGGCCTGTTTCTCCGTTTGGCAACCATAAATCCTATCCTCAAACAATTGTGGCACGTTTTCAAGAGATCTTCGACGTTGACAATACTTAGCAGCTCAGTGTTCTTTCTTTCTTTCTTTCTTTCTTTCTTTCTTTCTTTCTTTCTTTCTTATAATTCCGTACAGGTCTTTCTTTCTTTCTTTCTTTCTTTCTTTCTTTCTTTCTTTCTTTCTTTCTTTCTTATAATTCCGTACAGGTCTTTCTTTCTTTCTTTCTTTCTTTCTTTCTTTCTTTCTTTCTTTCTTTCTTTCTTATAATTCCGGACAGGTCTTTCTTTTTTTTTTTTTCTTTCTTTCTTTCTTTCTTTCTTATAATTCCGGACAGGTCTCTCTTTTTTTTTTCTTTCTTTCTTTCTTTCTTTCTTTCTTTCTTTCTTTCTTATAATTCCGTACAGGTCTTTCTTTCTTTCTTTCTTTCTTTCTTTCTTTCTTTCTTTCTTTCTTTCTTTCTTTCTTTCTTATAATTCCGTACAGGTCTTTCTTTCTTTCTTTCATTCTTTCTTTCTTTCTTTCTTTCTTTCTTTCTTATAATTCCGGACAGGTCTTTCTTTTTTTTTCTTTCTTTCTTTCTTTCTTTCTTTCTTTCTTTCTGTCTTTCTTTCTTTCTTTCTTTCTTTCTTTCTTTCTTTCTTTCTTTCTTTCTTTCTTTCTTTCTTCAACACCTTATCCGTAGATGCCTTTTTTTCTCTCTCTTTCATTGTAATTCAAGTGAGGCGTCTATTGAATTTTTCGGACGAAGAAAACAAACTTCTTCCTTCCAATTGAAATACTAAAGGGTATGCGGCTGATTCGGCTCCGTGTGCGTGGTATAGTGGATAATAGCCTCAAAATTCTAAATCTGGTGAAACTAAGGGATGTTGCTCGTCTGATAATTTGCGATGAAGATTGTGATGGAGTAGCGAGAGGCTAGTGGTGTTTCTTCTGTAGGAAAGAGACAGTGGAGTTGAAAATAATCCATCGCTCACAAGGCCGCGTAATCAGATGCGTGTTATGTAATCTATGAAAAAAAGAAATAAAAAATTAAATTAAACTCAAAGCAAATAAAGAAATAAAAATGAGTAAAAATCAAAATTTCAGACGTTTAACTTGAATCAAAATTAATTTCTTGAGCTTCGGTGAACACTAAAAATATTTAAACAACTTAAAGCGATTACATCGTTACTTATTTTAGCGCATCATTTTACTTACAATTATTACCGCGTGATAAGTGCATTATTTAAACAACTAAGCCGTAAATAATCAAAAGTGCCCCTTTTTAATAGATATCTGTGACTTATTGTCAACTTAGCGTCGTCCTCGGTATGATGATAAACTTCACAGGTCTCCTCTATCCGAGTGTGGTAGCACCGGCTAGGGACCCAGCTATGAGCAAATACTTAACTCCCAAAATGGGGTCAAAACACTATGATACATCTGAAAAAAATACCAGCAATTTATTTTTGTAGTAAAAAAATTACTAGCAGTCCATATTTTGCAAAGAAATTACGAAATCTCAGCAGCAAATTATATTTCGGCATTGAATGACCCATGAGGAGATGATATGCCGTTAAATAAACAAACCAAACCAAACCATAAGTAGTAAAGTAATCGTTCTAAGTAACGCCGTTAATCGAAATAAGTACTACGTAATTTATTGCCTTTTTCCCTTTAAAATAATGTGACCTTCAATAACTTCTGTATGCACTGAAGTAATGTGGAGAAAAAACGATTTAGTTGTCAAATATATATATATATATATATATATATATATATATATATATATATATATATATATATATATACGTGTTTTAGTGCACTCACCAGTTTTCAGTCTGTCTGTCTGAATCATCTTCAAGAAACGAGAGCAAGATCTAAAAGGTCAGCCAATCTAACAGTGATCTCATCTCACAATCCTCACACTTTCTCCATATGTGGCCTCCTTTGTAAATCACTAGCGGGTCCTAAGTGTCACTTAATATCATCGCACAAAATGTCATAACTGAATCAATTAAGCTGTCAAATCCTCATACGTCGAAACCGACGGGAGAGTCCATTATTATTATTATTATTATTATTATTATTATTATTATTATGTATATATATAGTACACAATGAAATCCAAAATTATCTCATATGAAGAATAGACCTTTTTCCACCGACTAAAAGTTCGTCAGTCTTATTCAACCCCGGTATATAGAGTTCGTGTCGGAATTAGAAATTTAACTGTGACAGCTGTCGAAAAATTAATACAGAATTTATCCATTTCAATGTTTCAGTCAGACGAAAGGCAGTGGTCAGGGGAGGTCGGAAGTTATTAGTCTTAAGGGTAAGAGGTTTTATCAAATTAAACCCGGATATTAACCTTATGACATTCAATTTGGGTTATATGACCAATGAAGTGTTAATTTGAAACTCAGAGAGGAACAAAAAGGTTTTTTAAAATTTTATTGATAAAGCTAATTTTAAAAATACAACTTCCTACAATACTCTTCCAGAGATATGAGAGAGAGAGAGAGAGGGGGAGAGAGAGAGAGAGAGAGAGAGAGTTTTAATAGACAAAGACAAGAGTACTGTGGGTGACAAATATCAATATAGCAATCTGTTTTTTTTTGTTTATTTTCACATACGTACCAATATTCAGAGAACTTAAAACGATTACTTCGTTACTTATTTTAGGGCATCATTTTACTTTAATTATTGCCACGTGACGCAAATAATAGTCAGTATATTATTTAACCAAATAAGCAGTAAATAGGCGCCTTTTATAGCCATCTGTCACTTATTGTCAACTAAAACTTTTTACATTTGTGTAAGTAGAGAAGTAACCGTTCTAAGTCGCGTGTTTAATCGAAATAAGTGCTTGCGTAATTTATTGCTTTAAGATAATATGACCTTCAATAACTTCTGTATACATAGAAGTAATGCGAAGAATAACAAAATGAGAATAAGCTTTCAAATTTTTAATTATATATATAAAGAATGTCTGGCTGGAATAAGTTATCTCCTCTTTGAAAAAAATGATTTCTCGTTTTTTTTTTATTTGGCACCGATATTCAGATAATTTAAAACGATTACTTGGTTACTTATTTTAGTGCATCATTTTACTTACCATTATTGCCACGTCACACGATATACCCATTTGGTATTTATTACAAACTAAGACTGTTTCTACATTTACATAAATCGAAGTAGGACACCTCGACGTGATGTAGAACAATTACGAATGAGTCGCGAGTTCGATCCTCACTAGGTGCTCCACACTTTCGGCCTTGTGCCACATCTAATCTACGCTATGAAAATCATTGGGCACCTCGACGTGGTGTACTGGTTAGCCAGCTTGTCTCGTTTTGTGCCATAACACCGCAAGAAAAGATGGTTCCCTGCGTCGCACCAGAAAGATTTTTCTCGTGCGAGTCCATCCTTCAGATCTATGAATCAAACATTCGCCCTTGCATGGAATACTGCTGTCTGGTGCCCCCGTTGCTCGTCTTAAGGTCCTCGACAAGATCCAGAGACGGATATTCAATGTGATTGGCCCTGATCTGGCATCTCGTCTACAGTCGCTCTCTCACAGACGTGCCGTCGCCTCCCTCTGTCTTTTCTACAGATATTTTCACCGTAACTGCTCAGACGAGCTACTTTCGCTAGTTCCCAGACTGCATGAATTTAAAGGCGCAACTAGGCTGGCATCTCGGTCCCACACTTTCACGGTCGAAATAACTCAAATAGCCGTCTCTTCTACTCCAATAGCTTCATGTCTCGCACCTCCCGTCTGTTGAATTCCCTTCCCAATACTTGTTTCCGTGATAGCTATAATCGCCAACTATTCAAATGTAATGTCAATGAACATCTCCAGATGCCTGGATCTTTTCCCTGCCCTTCTCTTTATTCTTTCCTCTATCACGCCTCATTATTCTCGCTCCATCTGTAACCCCTTGCGTGCTAGTGGAATCCTGATTTGCTTGGGGTGAAAATGCTTAAAAAAATAAAATCAGTATCTAAACTACGCTTAGAAAATCGCCATTAGAAGCGAAGTAATCTTACGAAGTGATGCGGTTAATCGAAAGAAATTTGTTGCGATAAAAAAATAGTTCATCATAGCTCTACGATAAACTATCTCTGACGAATCGGCACCGGAGTAATCCATCATGAAGGTTTCAACTCTCTGTGAGGGTCTGCGAAAATAGCACCATTATCCGCGTAGGCTCTCTGCGTGAGGAAAGCATGGTGGTATGGTTCATTAAGTATGGCATGCTGGTATCAAACAAATTGGGGATCTGTGATGCGGTATTTAGCTACAGAGTATGTAGGGTAGTTATATCGTGTAAACAGCATCAACAGTGAATAGCGTTCATTTTAGAATCACGACAAACTAGCAAAATGTCTGTAGATGCGTTAAAAAATGATCGACGCCAAAGGCCTTTCAAGAAAATCTAAAGAGAGGAATTCCAGTCGCAGAAAGAATGGTAAATTTATATCGGAAGCATAATTAGGCATTGGAATGATTTGGATATTTGGAAGATTCTGAAAGATTTGTTTTTTTAAGATTGCGTCAGAATGATAGATGAGTGAAAGCGTGGCGTGTGATAGTTTGCCGAGGGGAGGGCTTCTTTTCCATATCGAGCTTCTTCCTTCCCTCCTTCCTTTTTTCCTTCCTTTCTTATAATTCCGTATAGATCTTCAATTCTTTCTTTCTTTCTTTCTTTCTTTCTTTCTTTCTTTCTTTCTTTCTTTCTTTCTTTCTTTGTAATAATTCCATACACGCTTTTCTTTCTTTCTTTCTTTCTTTCTTTCTTTCTTTCTTTCTTTCTTTCTTTCTTTCTTTCTTTCTTTCTTTCTTTGTAATAATTCCATACACGCCTTTCTTTCTTTCTTTCTTTCTTTCTTTCTTTCTTTCTTTCTTTCTTTCTTTCTTTCTTTCTTTGTAATAATTCCATACACGCTTTTCTTTCTTTCTATTGGGGGATCAAATCGGATTGTTTGTTTATTTCTTTCTTTCTTTCTTTCTTTCTTTCTCAACTATGAAAATTTGCTTGGAATCGAAAGACTTTGACCGTAGATTACAATCAGAGAAATACAGCTGCTAGTCGTGACATAGAAACAGTGAATTCTGACGCAACAATTTTGCCGTCATTTATTCATCATTATCAATTGCCTCAATGTAATTATCAGTTTGAAGATTTCTCTGCTCTGTTGTTGCACGTGTCGTCTTGATGGGAATCTCTACGGTTGCAGCATAATTGGAAAGAAAGAAAAAAAATCAGATATGACCCCCCCCCCACACACACACACAAAGGGAAACGCGTGGATAGGGAAATATATATAGGAGAAAGCCAAAAATAAGATAAAAGAAAGACATCGATAAATGTATAAGAAAGAAAGAAAGAAAGAAAGAAAGAAAAAAGAAAGAAAGAAAGAAAAAAGAAAGAAAGAAAAAAGAAAGAAAGAAAGAAGGTCTATATGGTATTATGTGGCATAAACAAAAGCATTTATGGAATTATAAGAAAGAAAGAAAGAAAGAAAGAAAGAAAGAAGGTGTATATGGTATTATGTGACATAAACAAAAGCATTTATGGAATTATAAGAAAGAAAGAAAGAAAGAAAGAAAGAAAAAGAAAAGAGACGTATATGTAATTATAAGAAAGAAAGAAAGAAAAAAGAGAACAAGGAAAGCATATATGGAATTATTAGAAAGAAAGGAAGAAATAAAAAAGAAAGAAAGATATATATGGAGTCATAAGAAAGAAAGAAAAAGAAAGAAAGGCATTTATTGAATTACGAGAAAGAAAGAAAGAAAGAAAGAATGAAAGAAACAAAGAAAGAAAGAATAAAAAATAAGCCTATAGGAAAGCATGAGAAAGGAAGAGAGCAAGAAAAGAATTATGAGAAAGAAAGAAATAAGAAAGAAAGGCGTTTATGGAATTAAAAGAAAAAAAGAAAAAAGAAAGAAAGAAAGAAAGAAAGAAAGAAAAAGAAAGAAAGAAAGGCGTTTATTGAATTACGAGAAAGAAAGAAAGAAAGAATGAAAGAAACAAAGAAAGAAAGAATAAAAAATAAGCCTATAGGAAAGCATGAGAAAGGAAGAGAGCAAGAAAAGAATTATGAGAAAGAAAGAAATAAGAAAGAAAGGCGTTTATGGAATTAAAAGAAAAAAGAAAAAAGAAAGAAAGAAAGAAAGAAAGAAAAAAGAAAGAAAGAAAGAAAGAAAGAAAGAAAGAAAGGCGTTTATGGAATTATGAAAAATTTAATTTAGTTTTTTTCTTTTTATTTCCCTCACAATTCTTCTTAAATATTCCACGTTGTCATAAAAGAATATCTACCAAGAATGGTGAAATATTGTAAGGACCTTTTTATGTGCCGTGTCCTTTCAGGACGTAAGCGATCATGGCTCTCCACCTCCTCCTATCCCTTGCAGCTCTCAACAAGTTCCTTACCTTTGCTTCCTCCCCCGGACCACGTTCTATCATCCACCTGCTCAAGCCTGCCAGGAATGTCACGCGTTGTTTTCTCTTGTCTCTCTTTCCCTCTCTTTCGACCCGTGAGTATCAAATTCTCCAGGTTCTTCTTCCTCATTATGCGTCCCAGAAACTTCAGCTGCCTCTTCCTGATGTTAAGTATTAACCTTCTCCTTGTTTGCATCCTCTCTAAGACCTCATCGTTGCGTACACTCTCGGTCCACGAAGTCCTCAACCTCCTTCTGTAGAACCACATCTCCGTCGCCTCGAGTCTCTTCTTCATCTTTGAGGAAATCGTCCAGCATTCGCTGCCGTAAAGAAGGACAGATGTCACGTAACAGCTCAGTATTCTTTTCTTTGTTACCAAAGAGATCCTCCTGTTTCGCAATACTCTACCCAGCCTTTGTGTCCTTGGCCATCCCAATACATCTACGGATCTCAGTGTCCCACGTTCCTTCTTCTGTCAAGATGCTTCTGCGTCTGCTTGATTCTAGTGTTCCCGACCTGCAAATCGCATTTCGGGCGCATCCTTTTACTGATGACTGATGACCCTGCATTCTGTTTTCTTGTAGTTTATGCATAGTCCCTTCTTCACGCTCTCCGCCGCTACCTTCTCTAGGAGATTTTGTAGTTTCTTTTCCGTGTCTAATATTTTCGTTTTAGTAAATTGTTTTCTCTTTTAATTAAAGTAGCATTATTTTAATCAAAATTGTGGACAGACACATTAAAGTGAGCAACTAACACCTTGAGAGTGTTGTTTTGTAAAAGATCCCTTTTATGTTCAGATAAACTTTTTTTAAAATTCCTCCAAGTCCTTCCTATATTCTTCGTGACAATTATTACAGATTGTCATGTCAATATCCAATTCAAGTTATATTTTAAATTTATTATAAATATATATGAAAAATTTCAGATAGAATATATCTGGACAATATAAAAGTTCAATATATATAAAGACAAAAGCAACATTTATCTAAGCCGATTTTATTAAGGCAGATGCAAGGATTTTATTTTGTAACAAGTATTTATATACAAGGGTAAACGTTTTATTGGTTTTTCAAAATTATAAAATTTAAGTAAGCTCATAAAAATCTATCAGGTTAGCCGAAATGTCTAAGCAAACTATGGAAGACGCCAAGTGACACAATTCAATGTCGAATAAACAAAAGTGCAATATTATCATCTTGGATTTTTTAAATCCAAATTAGTATTTAAATTATTTTAGTTTTGTGTTAAATTATGTGTTATATATTTTAAATAACTTGCGGTTAGGAATTTAACTTTTTTTCAATTAATTTTAAAAATATTTTTATAATCATCTATGTTGCCTTGAGAAAGTAGTAATTCTTCCATGGAGATATTTTTAAAAACACGATGCGCAGATTTAAATTTTAATACGTTAGTGGCACTCTAGAGAATTTTCCGTCTAAGTAAGTTACTTTCTCTTATAAAGAGTGGCATTATTTTGATCAAAGTTATGGGTGAATTTATTTCTGTGCATTTGATAAATCATTGTGTATAAGATCCCTTTTGTGTTCATCTCTTACTCTCTCTCTCTCTCTCTCTCTCTCTCTCTCTCTCTCTCGATATATATATATATATATAATATAATAGGCAGCATATATTTACATTACAAAGAGTCAATCATACCTTGAATTAATCAGCAATACACCACATCCATTGTATTTATTTATGAGGATCTCATCATTCGGAGGATTATCAGTAGTGGAATGCTTATATTTGTCAATTAGCGAAGTGATTTCGTCAATAATCGCATTCAAATTGCTGATTAATTCAAGGTATGATTGACTCTTTGTAATATATATATATATATATACATACATACATATATATATATTAAAAAGAAGAGAGAAAGCCCAAACGTTTTTGGTTATAATGTCGATTTTTAAATACTTTATTTTCCATATTATTACTACACGTGTTTCCGAGCATGCGACCTTCATCAGGCAAAGAGTGGTTATTTTCGCATATTATTTAAAGTAATCAATTTTGCTTATGTTTTCGATGTCTAACAATTGTCTTTTGTCTGTAGTAGCGACCTAAATATTTTTCTTATATTGGTCGTAAGGAAAATTAATTCCTTTTAATAATATGTGGAAATAGCGTCAAGACCGCCCCGTTAGTCCCCCGTTAAGAGAACATTGCTGCATATGTAACACTACAGTCTCGACACCGAAATAGAATGACATTTGCGTATATATATATATATATATATATATATATATATATATATGCTCGAACGCATGGATGTGTATCTGCGCCTTAGATTATTTATATGGGTGTGTTTGTACGAACTAAAATGCATACACCTGTATGTATGTGTGTCTATGTATGTGAGAGTGTCATTCCCCCCAAATCACAGAAGATAATTCCTCCCTCCATCACACACAAATAATTAAACACAAATAAGCATATATAGATCCACTTTTGAAAAATAAACCAGTTTGTCTGATGATCGCAAAAGCGTGAAACCCGCGGTTACAAACTACCATCCTTATGGGTAGACCCAAGGAGGATAAAATCCAGAGAGCTCAATTTAAGTCAGAGCTAATAATTTAAATAAAAATAAAAACTGAACCCGTTAAGGTTCCATGTAATAAATTATTTCACCACAGCCCTTTTAAAGAACCGCGGATCATCAGACTTTACTTCCAAAGGTTGAAACGAAAAATGAAAAGAAATTTACACATTTTTGAAGCATATGTAAATTAACGAAGTGAGGAAGTGAGGGGGGGAGGAAGTGAGGGATGATTGAGTTAGATGTAAAATTTCTATTCTCTCAAATTTAAATTGTTTGAGGAAGTCAAGACATTGACACATTAAATCGGTTAACTTAACGGAAATTATATATTGATATGGAAGGGGAAGAGGAGAAACAGACATAAAGAGAAAAAGAGAGAAAGAAGACATGAGATAAAGTGTTACTAACTTTCTTTGGAATGAAAGGCCCGAAATAGACGCTGTTGTTTTGCTTTGAGAGTTCATATATATATATATATATATATATATATATATATATATATATATATATATATATATATATATAGGGAAGAGGTTATAGTTGTTCCAACGAGAGAAAAGTGTATATTTTAAAAAGGGAGAAACCATAAACTCTACTACGAAGTGAATAGGAAAAAAAAAGAAAAAAGGAGAGCAGTGTATCCAAATTATACGGATACAAAGGAAGAGAAGAAAATAAGGTATGAGAAATTGTTGATACGAGTTTAAGCTAATGAAGTCACACTGAGAAGGAGAATTCAAATTTGAACGGAGATAAAACGCCACAAGATAGTAACATTTTACAGTTACCGTGTCGCGTCTTGAATTTTATGGCATTTTTAATGAAATAACATATTCAAACAAAATTATATATTGTACGTAAATAAAAGACACTTCAAGAAGAAAAACTATACTTAACTATACCAAACTTACATTATAAATTAGGGTACAAAATAAATTTTAAACTTTTATGATATTTATGTATTTATTTAAAATTAAAAACTATTATCAACACCACAAATAAAAAAAATTGTCAATCATGGCTAACTATACTACTAGTAATTTACGATTACTAACCAATTTAATACCTTAAATTAGAATAAACCGCTAAGGATAACATTAAAATGTTTATATAAAAGTAATATAACATAAAAGGAGTGATTATTGAGTTATAAAGTTTAGCAAGATTGTAAGGTTAATTCCTTAATATGTTTGCAATTTACCGTAGTTTCATATCTTTGATTTAATATTCAAGAATTTAATTATTTCTATTTTCTCCTGTAGGCAGAGGAAGCATGGTTCATTCACCGATCTACAGATTCTAGCTTGTTTGAGAATTTTCCATTTGACTTTAGGTGTTTTGTTTTCCTCTTTCAATTTCTAAAAATGTTTAGAAAGGGAAGTCATATTTCATTTGTCAGCATTTACAAAGGATAAGAGATGATTATACAAACGTTTTTTAAAGGTATTTATTGTACTCCCAATATATATTTTAGTAACCCTTGGATGTTCTATTGATGAAATAGAACACATATACACAAGAGATTTTGTTAAGCACTTGTTAGATCAAGGACATTGGTCAGGATTTCTACAACTACATAGGTTAGTTATACGAGACAAATTAGGATCAGCACTAGCATTACAGTTATTATTGTTATATAAATTCAATGTTTTATTATGTGATTTAATCATTTTCTCTAGATTATTAGTACAACTATAGCCAAGTTTTAAAGTATTCCGATTGAAAATTTTACTTAAAGAATTATTTTTAGGAAAATGTTTATCAATTTAATTTTTTAAAATTATGTCCCAATTTAGTACGAATTAATTGATTGAATGGAAGTGTATAACATATGATCTTCCTGTTTTTGTTTTTCGCTATGAAACAACCATAATCTTCTACAAACTTAATTTCAGAAGATCCGAACCCACTATCCCTAAAATTTTATCATAAACTGTTTTATGATTTTTGAATATCTCTTTGCTAGAGTAGTGTTGGTTAATACGTCATTCAACAGATAATAGAATATGTTGGATTACAGATTGTGGATGATTGGAGTTAGGGTGGATATAAATCAATTTAGCATTGTTTTTATGTACGGATGAAAATTATTGAGAACCAAATTTAAAAGTACGTCTAGGAAATCAACTTGTTTGATGCTGCAATTAATTATTATACTAAGATCAAAAAAAATTTAAACACTGGATCAATTTTCTAAGTTTATCAGCTTGACTTCCAGTAGGTTTATTTACAACCATGAGGCCATCGTCCCTATAGAACCCTATACTATTTAAATCAATATCTTCATAGGCTGTAAAGTTGTACAATATGAACAATCCAACTAAATCCGAAGACTATGTAGAATCCAAAGATCCCATTGTTATGTCGAAATTATCAGCCGAATTTTTAATTCACTGTTCGTTATCGTGGATTAAGACTGATCTTCTACAGTTCAAAATAATGTTTATTTCATTCTTCGAAATGTCTGAATAAAGTTCAGCGAATTCCAATGCTAAATAGAAAAGGTTTTTAGAGACAAAGGGATAAAAATCCACGATATCGAATTGGATGAAAGTACAATTGTTTTTGTCTTCAATGTTCCTTAAACCAACTGATCACTTCAGAAGCCCCTCTCAACTGTATAAGATTAAGTTGATTTTTTATTTGTAGGTTGACGCATTCTAAGATCACTTTACTTATTTTACCAATCTCCGATCTAGTTGGATTAATAATTCTTGTGGGTAATTTGTTTTGAAATTCAGGTTTGTGATCTTTTAATAACACATCAACCTCCTTAGTACTGAGTTTGGCTACCGCATGGAGTATTTTTTTTTTCGTTAAGATTTGAAATTGTTCAATATTTTCCGGGTAGGAGTCATACATGTGGGCATATATATTTTTGAATTGGACATAGTCCGACAATTTATTTTAAAGACATTTATAATATGTTTTACGTTCTTTTTATAGATTTGCTTAAATACTTGTATCTATAAAAAGAACGTTAAACATATTATAAATGTCTTTAAAATAAATTGTCGGACTATGTCCAATTCAAAAATATATGACGTCATTTGTTTACATTTGATACACTAGAGCAGATATGAATAGAAGAGATTCATGGAAGATTTAAGTTTAAAGATAGTAAAATCGACCTTGCTAACCAGACGCTTCTCTGTGGCTGAACGGTTAAGGCACATCACGCGAAATGATGAGTTCCTTATAGGATACAGGTTCGATTCCTGTCGGAGAACGAAAATTTTTCTATGAAAATTTCTCGGACATTCAGGCCGGTAAATGTTATTTAATACTGTTTATTATAAAAAAACAGAGCATTTGCTTAAATACTTGTATCTATAAAAAGAACGTTAAACATAATATAAATGTCTTTAAATAAATTGAAATATATTTATTGCTTCCATTTCTTCTTCTTCTTCTTCTATTTCTCTTCTTATTTCTCATCATCATTCTACTTCTTCTTCGTCGTCGTTTTTCTTCTTCTTTTATGCCTCCTCCTATTTCTTTTCCTATTTCTTCGCCTCCTCCTGCTTCCTTTACTCCACTCCCTATTCTTCTTCCTGTTTCTCCTCCTACTTCTTCTTCGTCGTCGTCGTTTCTTCTTCTTCTTTACTCCTCCTCCTATTCCTCTTCCGATTTCTCCTCCTTCTTTTCCACCTTCAGCTTCTTTCGTTGTCGTCGTTTTCTTCTTCTTTTTTTTTTTACTCCTTCTTCGATTCCTCTTCCTATTTCTTCTTTTTCCTTTTCTTCTTCTTTTTCTTCTTCGTCGTCATCGTCCATTTCTTCTTGTTCTTTTATTCCTTCTCCTATTCCTCCTCCTATTTTCCTCCTCCTCCTCCTCCTCCTTCTTCTTCTTCTTCTTCTTCTTCTTCTTCTTCTTCTTCTTCTTCTTCTTCTTCTTCTTCTTCTTCTTCGCCGCCTCCTTCGTCGGTGTCGTTGTTTCCTTCTTCTCTTTTACTCCTCCTCCTCTTCCTATTCCCCCTACTCCTCCTCCTCCTTCTTCTTGGTTTGAATTAATTCAGCTATCGAAGGTAATTTACTATGAACAGGTAGGTAGTTTTTTTTATTTCCATTTCACTTTCTTTGCGAAATAAATATTTTTTCCATGGCTTTTTGGCATCTAAATGTATTCTTGGAGTAGAATTATTATCTCCAGACAAAATTTCCAACTGAAAGCTTAAAAATGTACATTTTCTTTCACTTGATATTTCCGTATTTATTTCAAAATGAAATTAAAAGGTAGACAGATAATATTATTATTATTAATAATATTAATAATAGTATTTGATGGTACTGCTATTACAATATATAATTGTTATTATTATTATAATAAGAAAATAAAAATTCTCATAATTTTCTTAATATTACTAAATTAAGAGAAAATGACTTGATTGCAATACAAACGGAAAAGAAAAAAGATGGCTTTCATGGCATTAGCGATGATAGTGATGTAGCCACTCATCATCATCATCATTACAAAAAAAGAATGGCTGTACTGTCATCGTAGTGAAGGGGATAATGACTGACTTATTATTACTTGGATTATTTACATTATTCAGGCTGTTATCCTCATCTTCATTGCCATATTCACGACGTTTCGGCCGTTCTACGCTCCGGTCTTCTTCATGTGATTGGCATTTCGAACCGAACCTTTTATTTCGTCCACGGGGGGGGGGCAGATTGTTCTAGTTCCACGTGCCATTCCTCTTCCGGATGTCTCAGTTATTTCCCTTTAGCTCAACTCTACAAGTTGTGGTTCACCACTGCTGTGGCCTGGTACTGCACTCACAACTCTTTGGGTCTAATCAAATGGATCTAACCAACGTTTTTTATCCACTGGGCCATGTAAGTTCATTTCCTTTCGGGTCCAAACCTAGAGACCTAAGTTCAAAAATGGCGTCCTGACGTTCTCCAGTGATCATTTTTACAAAAAAAAACAAAACAAAAAGCGAAACAAACTAATACCCCCCACATTTTTCATAGATAAAGTTCTTCGTAATGTTAGAGCGTGTAACTAATATTTTTTGCATTTCTTTAAGGCATGGGCTACAAGGAATCACTTCGGAACTGTTTCCAATCTAAACAAAGGGTCCAACTTCCACTGGAATTCTTGACGTCCTCATGTGCCACATTTGTTTTAGATTTCCACTTCAAGATCTTTGTATTTTGATATTTTTGAAGATCTTTAAATATACGTTACAATCTGCAGAAACTACTAGGTCAATAAGAAGGAACATTCTATTTTTGAGGTCTTTGATCACGATGCCTGAGCGATTAGATTTGATTGTTCTTGTCTGTGTGCATTGAAAAATCCCATGAAATTGTTAAGGGTCCCTTTACTGTAACCGGGTCTGGGTGGAGTTCATAAAAATGTTTTGTATTTTCCTTTCCGTAAAAGTTGCAGACTTTACAATGCAGATATTGGCCGAAATCGCGCTATGCTGAGATTTTATATCCAGTGGGTGCTAATACGGTGCAACCTGATACAAAAGGCTTAATTGTTTCTGGGTATTCATTGGTACTGGATCGCGAGAATAAAATCTTTTAAAAGCTTTTAACTCTGCACTACATAGCCACCGAGAAGTACGGGGTTTGTCTACATCAACTTGTTTGGTACGGGCAGAATAGTGACCATGAAGAGGTTTACCTGCCATCGTTTCTGTATCCGGTCCATTGCATTTGCTTACTTTTCTTTTTATTATTATTATTATTATTATTATTATTATTATTATTATTATTATTATTATTATTATTATTATTATTAAGTAAAGAGAGGAAAGGAGAAAGATTGCACTCTCATTGAAGTCGTGGTGATAGTGTTAGACCTGACATTCCTCCTCCTCCTCCTCTTACTCTTCTTCTTCTTCTTCTTCTTCTTCTTCTTCTTCTTCTTATTATTATTATTATTATTATTATTATTATTATTATTATTATTATTATTATTATTATTATTCATATTATTAAGTTTAGAGAAGAAAAGAAAAAAGACTGTATTCTCATCGTAGCTGTGGTGATGGTGTTAGACCTGGCATTATTATTATTATTATTATTATTATTATTATTATTATTATTATTATTATTATTATTATTATTATCAAGTAAAGAGAGGAAGGGACAAAGACTGTACTGTCATCTTAGTAGGGGTGATGGTGTTAGGCTTGCCATTATTATTATTATTATGATTATTATTATTATTATTAATATTATTATTATTATTATTATTAAGTAAAGACATATATATATATATATATATATATATATATATATATATATATATATATATATATTGATGCATGTTTCATTAAATAATATAGACAAGTTTTGTCTATTTCTTTTAAGTAAGTTCCTTTCATATTGTCTGATAAGCTTAATAACATTATCATTGAAAGACGAAAGGAAATCACCATATGCAACAAAAACAGACTATCATTATTGTTTCGTTCGTTGTGATAAATATGGCGACAAAGATGAGGACAATAGTCCGAATAATGTAAATAGGGTACATAATACCTCATCTCAGAAATATAGACAGATACTGAAAGGCCGAAACGTTGTAATAAATATGACGACAAAGATGAGGACAATAGTCCGAATAATGTAAATAGTGTACATAATACCTCATCTCAGAAATATAGACACATACTGAAAGGCCGAAACGTTGTGATAAATATGGCGACAAATATGAGGACGATAGTCCGAATAATGTAAATAGTGTACATAATACCTCATCTCAGAAATATAGACAGATACTGAAAGGCCGAAACGTTGTAATAAATATGGCGGCAAAGATGAGGACAATAGTCCGAATAATGTAAATAGTGTACATAATACCTCATCTCAGAAATATAGACAGATACTGAAAGGCCGAAACGTTGTGATAAATATGGCAACAAAGATGAGGACAATAGTCCGAATAATGTAAATAGTGTACATAATACCTCATCTCAGAAATATAGACAGATACTGAAAGGCCGAAACGTTGTAATAAATATGGCAACAAAGATGAGGACAATAGTCCGAATAATGTAAATAGTGTACATAATACCACATCTCAGAAATATAGACACATACTGAAAGGCCGAAACGTTGTGATAAATATGGCGACAAATATGAGGACAATAGTCCGAATAATGTAAATAGTGTACATAATACCTCATCTCAGAAATATAGACAGATACTGAAAGGCCGAAACGTTGTTATAAATATGGCAACAAAGATGAGGACAATAGTCCGAATAATGTAAATAGTGTACATAATACCTCATCTCAGAAATATAGACACATACTGAAAGGCCGAAACGTTGTGATAAATATGGCGACAAATATGAGGACAATAGTCCGAATAATGTAAATAGTGTACATAATACCTCATCTCAGAAATATAGACAGATACTGAAAGGCCGAAACGTTGTAATAAATATGGTGACAAAGATGAGGACAATAGTCTGAATAATGTAAATAGTGTACATAATACCTCATCTCAGAAATATAGACAGATACTGAAAGGCCGAAACGTTGTAATAAATATGGCAACAAAGATGAGGACAATAGTCCGAATAATGTAAATAGTGTACATAATACCTCATCTCAGAAATATAGACACATACTGAAAGGCCGAAACGTTGTGATAAATATGGCGACAAATATGAGGACAATAGTCCGAATAATGTAAATAGTGTACATAATACCTCATCTCAAAAATATAGACAGATACTGAAAGGCCGAAACGTTGTGATAAATATGGCGACAAATATGAGGACAATAGTCCGAATAATGTAAATAGTGTACATAATACCTCATCTCAAAAATATAGACAGATACTGAAAGGCCGAAACGTTGTGATAAATATGGCAACAAAGATGAGGACAATAGTCCGAATAATGTAAATAGTGTACATTATACCTCATCTCAGAAATATAGACAGATACTGAAAGACCGAAACGTTGTGACAAATATGGTAACAAAGATGAGGGCAATAGTCCGAATAATGTAAATAGTGTGCATAATACCTCATCTCAGAAATATAGACAGATATTCTTGAAAAATGTTTGAATTTTATGAGGATCTGTATATATAGACAATAGATGAATTTATGTATCCGAATAAGCAAAATGAAGCTTTTTTATAAACTTAGAGAAACTATTCAATTTGGTTTCAAACTTTTGATTTGGTGTATATATATAATAATAATAATGATAATAATAATAATAATTATAATAATCTTATAAATATAAGTAGTTATACTCGTCCGGAGAAACCTTAAGTGCTTTGGCTTGTAAATGAACACACCAATAGCCAAGGGAGTAAAAGGAATAACAATTGAATGAACTAAGAACATGTAGGTCAGGCGAATACAATCGTCTAGAATCCAAGTCCAGAGTCCAAAGAAAAATAACTTCCAACACGAGTAAAGTAAAAATAACTAAGTAAAGTGCTCAATACACTAAGCAGAGCAAATCTAACTATGAACCTAAAGAGCCAGGCAAACCTACCTAGGTTTTCTCCTACGTGGATCATCAGGGTACCCTGACGATCCGCGTAGGTGAGGTATTATGTACACTATTTACATTATTCGAACTATTGTCCTGATCGATCTTAGGCAGGTTTGTCTGGCTCTTTAAGTTTACTTACTTACACACACACACACACACACACACACACACACATATATATATATATATATCACATCAGTCATATATATCAGTCGCCTGACGATTGCACTAGCATGAAACAGACTGTCGCCTCTAAGTGCTGACTTCCATGTCCACTTTTATATTTACACACGCTCTATCTCTGATATTGAGCACTTTACCCCATAAATATAGCACACTTTAAGACTATATTTCTGCATATATATATATATATAGATATATGTAAACAAAAGGAAAACTTAGCTGGCACGTTTTGTCCTCTGAGAGACTTTTGTCTTCATAAAGTCCCTCAGAGAACGAAACGCGTTGGCTAAAATAACTTTTCTTTTTTACTTTATTCACATTAGCCTTTTACAAGTATATTCTATCTGAAATTTTACACACACACACACACACACACACACACACACACACACACACACACACACACACATATATATATATATATATATGTATATATATATATACGTATCATTAGCGGTCGAGGCTGTATTATTCGTCTTTATATT
>OZ038513.1:4814791-4857291 GCA_964036315.1 Acanthosepion esculentum | reverse complement strand
TTGATAATCTGAAAAAATCTAATCAATCAGTCAACCAAGAAATATCTAACTATAACTTTGTAACAAATAATGACAGTTTAATATTTTTTAGGACACGTGATCTTTAAGGATGAAGGATATTGGTAATCATGTGTGCCTTCAGGACGTTGACGAACATAGCTCTCCACTGTTTCCTGTCTTTTATAGGCCTTAATAAATTTTATCCTTTTGTTATCTCTCCTAAACCCTGTTCCGCCTTCCATTTACACATGCTCATTCTTTTTCTTAGTTGTGCCTTGTCCCTTCAGGACGTTGGCGGTCATGGCTCTCCACTGTTTCCTGTCTTTTATAGGCCTTGATAAATTTTCTCCTTTTGTTATCTCTCGTAAACCCTATTCCACCATCCATTTACACATGCTCATTCTTTTTCTTAGTTGAGCCGTGTCCCTTCAGGACATTGGCGACCATGGCTCTCCACTGTTTCCTGTCTTTTATAGGTCTTAATAAATTTTATCCTTTTGTTATCTCTCCAAAACCCTGTTCCGCCATCCATTTACACATGCTCATTCTTTTTCTTAGTTGTACTGTGTCCCTTCACGGCGTTGACGCCCATGACTCTCCACTGTTTCCTGTCTTTTATAGGCCTTAATAAATTTTCTCCTTTTGTTATCTCTCCTAAACCCTGTTTCGCCATCCATTTACGCAAGCTCATTCTTTTTCTTCGTTGTGCCGTGTCCCTTCACGGCGTTGACGCCCATGGCTCTCCACTGTTTCCTGTCTTTTATAGGCCTTAATAAATTTTCTCCTTTTATTATCTCTCCTAAACCTTGTTCCACCATCCATTTACACATGATAATTTTTTTCTTAGTTGTGCCGTGTCCCTTCAGGACGTTGACGCCCATGGCACTCCACTGTTTCCTGTCTTTTATAGGCCTTAATAAATTTTCTCCTTTTGTTAACTCTCCTAAACCCTGTTTCGCCATCCATTTACACAAGCTCATTCTTTTTCTTAGTCGTGCCGTGTCCCTTCAGGACGTTGACGAACATGGCTCTCCACTGTTTCCTGTCTTTTATAGGCCTTAATAAATTTTCTCCTTTTATTATCTCTCCTAAACCTTGTTCCACCATCCATTTACACATGATCATTTTTTTCTTAGTTGTGCCGTGTCCCTTCAGGACGTTGACGAACATGACTTTCCACTGTTTCCTGTCTTTTATAGGCCTTAATAAATTTTCTCCATTTGTTATCTCTCCTAAACCCTGTACCGCTAAAGCTGACCAGGTTGATTAGACGTTACCGTCCTGTGTCACGCTTGCCTTCAATTTGACCTGTGAGCATCAAATTTTCCAAGCTCTCTTTCTTCATTATGTGCCCGAAAAATCTCAGTTGATGTTAAGTATAAATATCCTTTGTGCCACCATTGTCTCTAGTACTTCGTCATTGCTCACATATTATCCTCAGCATCCTTCTGTAGAACCATTTTTCTGTTGCTTCAAATCTCTTCTTCTTCTGTGAGATGATTAACTGCCACGTTTCGTAACTGTCAGTACACTTTTCTTTATTTCTAACGAAATTTTCCCGTTTTCTTTGCTTAGTTTTTGGAAGGCATCTTTCACCATCCGCCTTCGGATTTCAGTGTCACACATAACATCCTGTGTTAACACACTTCCCAGTTATTTAAATTCTTGTACTTGCTTGGTTTTGGTATCTCCAATTTGTAACTTGCATGTTGGGCTGTCCATTTTGCTCTCAACCATGCATCTGTAATAATAAAGCGCAGTGCACGTGTGTCCGTCCGTCCGTTCGTTTTTCGATCTTTAGCGAATCATAAACGACCTGAAGTAATAGGTAGTAACTACTGTAGTTACAAGCGATTCAAAATTAAATAAATAACTCATTTAAAGTTAAATTTAAATATCGAACAGAGTGAAAGGTTTAAAGAACAATTCTTTATTAAATGTTTAACTTTAATTTCGCTTTTTGTCGCAATTGCGATGGATACCGTCTTATTAACAGTAATTAAAACTTAATCGGGGCATGGTACGCTGTGCTTATGTTTCTTGCGGCACGCATAATGTGACGGATACGAAATATTATATAGTTTAGGTTCCCTAATGTCTTTTAAGAGTGACTTTAACTTGAAGGGATCATAAAGAATGGTGATTTTAAAAGAAAATAAAAAATAAATAAAAATTACGAGCAAAATAAGTGTAAACAAACAACGGAGATGTGCTGCGTATACGAAGAAAGATTATGTCGAATTAAGATGTCGAATGAAAATAAAATAATTTGATTATTTCTAAATTCTTATAACTTTTACGTACATAGGACGCTGAAAGTAAAAGGCCGAAGTCCCAAAAGCCCTCTGCAGAAGCTAGCCTAAAATCCGCCCGAAGCGCGGCTTCTAGGCTAATTCACTAATAAATTTTTTCGACCAAATTTTATCATGACTCTGTCAATACGGGAAACATAACGCTAAGATAAAGGCCTTAATTTACTATTAGCAAACCTGAATCGCAGCTGCCTTGTTTTCTCGATGAGCATGTTTAAACTTTCTTGCTGTGTGTTGCGTATTTTCGTTAATTTTTATGGTTGTTTTGCCTTTTGTAAGCTCTAAAGATATTAATTAAACATTCCTTTTTTTCTGTTAAAACCATATCATTGAACCATTTCAATTATTCAAACTCGTAACTTTGTTAATAATTTAACAAAGTTCATTTCATTGAAATGGCAGACGGCTGTTTACATCTGCGCATAACGAACAGATTTTCACCCTAACTGCGCAGTAGATGTCATCATCCAGTAAATAGACCTTTAGATTCTAAGTGTTTATTTTATGTCAATAAAACATGAAGTGACAATCTGTGTGTGTGTATATGTTGCGCATGCGCACATGTGTGTGTGTGTGTGTGTGTGTGTGTGTGTGTGTGTGTGTGTGTAAAGATTTTCATTATAGTATGTGCTTGCACTCAATTTCAAATCAGACCGTCAAGGTGTCGAACTGACATGAGCGGGCCTCTCAACCACTGAGTGCAAAATTACGTAACCAAACAAGCTGCAAGCAAGGCAATAAAGCCACCAAGACTCAAGGCAGGTTATTGAGTGCGTGAGAATATCAGAGAAAAAGAAAACGTTATTCTGGCGAGGGAACAATAAAAGAAGAGGAATTAAGAAGACAGAAGATAACGATTGACATTGTATTTACATTTTTGAAGATCAAACTTGACTGGAAAGCAAGAAGCTGGAAGAGAAATCCGCAATAAGAGAGAGAAGAAAATGTTAGCATAGAACTTACGGTGCATTTAACCAATTCACACTATTTACATTAATCGGACTATTGTCCTCATCTTTGTTGCCATATTTATCACAACGTTTCGGCCTTTCAGTATCTGTGTATATTTCTGAGATGAGGTATTATGTACACTATTTACATTATTCGGACTATTGTCCTCATCTTTGTTGCCATATTTATTACAACGTTTCGGCCTTTCAGTATCTGTGTATATTTCTGAGATGAGGTATTATGTACACTATTTACATTATTCGGACTATTGTCCTCATCTTTGTTGCTATATTTATCACAACGTTTCGGCCGTTGTACGCTCCGGCCTTCTTCAGGTGGTTTGAATGTCGAAATATAGACAGATACTGAAAGGCCGAAACGTTGTAATAAATATGGCAACAAAGATGAGGATAATAGTCCGAATAATGTAAATAGTGTACATAATACCTCAAAACCAAATGCTTTTGAGGTATACAAAGCAATTGCCCAAGCTTCACCATTCTTATCTAAAGCTTGATAGATTCTTTCAGCGATAACCTTAACACATCAGTACTTGACCTAGAGAAGCAAAAGCCATGTTGCTTGTCTAAAAGATCTTGCAAGGTGAGATGCTTAACCAATTCAGAGTTTATTAGAGCCTCTAGTAAAAAAAAGTGAGGTGGTGGGAGAAAGCTAATAGGCCAATAGAAAGATCAGATAGTTTTCCTGAGTTCTTAAAGACTGGAACTACAAAAGAGGATTTCTAACAAGCAGCAAAGCCTTTATTATAGAGTTTAGAGAGAATAGGAGCCTATTTCTTAAGGTCTCTTCTGGGGATACCAGTAAGTCAACATACTTTGTGGGTATCCAGTTTAAAGATGATAGCAGAAACCATGGTTGGAGTTATGTGCATACCACACAATAAAGACTTTGTTCTAAATGAAAAGTCAGGTTATAATACTCCAAATAAGTCAAGAGTAGAATTGGAAGAGAATTTATGAGCAAAACATTCTTCTGCTTTATCAGCATAACATGTTAGCACATCAGTGCAGAGAGGAGGGTTAAAGTTTACTCTTATTTAACACTATAAGAGAGCTGCCAGTAGTCCTGAGAACCAAACTTATCAGAGGTTATACAATGCCTCATTTTGTCAACAAACAAAAACTTTTCCTTTTTGAGGATGTTGAGATGTTGAGTGTTTCCACGTGAGTATATGGTAATAACGAACAAACACAGTCGTAGGGAAAATACTGGTATATTCAGAGAGGTATTTACATAAGAGAGATTAGTAGTAGAACGAACGTAGGTTAGTAGTAACAATAAGTAATAGCAATAAAGTCCAACGGTATCTTCCGGTCGAGAAACGGAAGTGTAACTGGTCACTACAGAAGTCTCACTCTGCACTGCACTACACTGCTACACTACTCACAGTCTCTAGAACTACTGTTCTATTTATAATAATAGGATCAGTCTATTGTGGTTGTGAAGGTGGGCCCGCCCGCCCCAACAGAGGATAAGTTTAATTATTGCAAGGAGCATCTGTTGTGATTGGAACTATCATGCAAGCTCCAGGTACTGCTGGAAAAAGTGATTCCTGGGGGCTTTAGTGGCTGAACAGGCAGATGTGAACCAAGAAGATTGTGGTTTCACCTGGTATTTTTGAGAAGCTACAAAAGCATTGATGCCAGGTCTTATCCAAGAAGAAAACCCAGCAGCACAATTCTCAATAAGAGGTTTAACAATATCAATTCAAGGGGCATCACAAAAAAATGTCACGCTCAGTAAACGCGTATCAGAAACTGTAAAACATGTTTAATGTAGTTTGAATGTAGAAATCCGACGTAATAATTTGTTCAATGTAACAGCACCAATGTCTAGTAGCAGCTATTCAGGAATTCTTAAGGTCTTCCATATCAGAGGTTGGCAGTGGATGTTCGAAGAGAGTAGGAAAACGCAGTTCTGCAGGTCTTTCATATCAGAGGTTGGCAGTGGATATTCCGACAAGAAAACAAAAAACAAAACGGCCGCCTTTAGACACATCGGATCGAATATTCCACGTCTTCTGATTGGTTAACCTTCTCTTGGTAAACTATAAAATGATTCAGCTCATTTTGGTTTGCTCACTAGTACACTTATGTACTCAAAATAACTTAACAGAAACGTGTCAATGGACAGTACATGTCTAATAAACAACTCAAAAGAAATATTAACAGATATTATAGTGTGATCCAAATTGCCAACACAGCATTTGTGATGATCGACAAGAGCTAAGAGAGGAGGGAAACAATAAATCAAGTAATTAAGCATGTTGATCAGAATTATTACAGAAACAAGTGAGAAAATCCACAATTTGACCGAAAAACTAAGCAATGGAAAATCTGAAAATCTGAATACCAACAACATTAGTAATATTAGAATGATTAAGCTACTTGACATTATGAGCGCAAAAATATTTGTAGATGAATGTAGAGAGAGCCATTTCTGTATCCTCAGATATTTTGTCTGTTACAGTCCTGAGAAGAAGGGGAGCAATAAAGGAAAACATTGATAACTGAGTAAAACCAAGAACGTTAAAAACACATGAAAGAATCATCTTGGGACTCAAGAGACGATATCCTTGCCATTGGAAGATCTTCCTGGAATTAAACACCAAGAATCCTAGAATCAAATTTGACAAAGAGCAAGATAGCCTAGAACAGAAAATTCATTGGTAGCAATAGAATTTAAAAGTTTCACAAATTGCTATCTGGAGAACATTTCAAGAGTAAAGATTCTACACTACAGAAATCAGTACAAATACAGTGTAACCCGGATATAAGAGACCCGGATATAAGAGACCCGGATATAAGAGACCCGGATATAAGAGAAACTCGGATATAAGAGAGATTTTCTCTGGTCCCAAATTAGAGCCATACTTACCTAAACAAAATAGACCAAACCCGGATATAAGAGAAACACGGATATAAGAGACTTCTTCTCCGGTCCCGACAACTCTCTTATATCCGGGTTACACTGTACCACAATATTGGAGAAAGAAAAATTGAAGTGGGTAGGTGACTTGTTTCCTGGTTTACTTGTACAGTGTAACCCGGATATAAGAGAGTTGTTGGGCCCGGAGAAGAAGTCTCTTATATCCGGGTTTCTCTTATATCCGAGTTTGGTCTATTTTGTTTTATTAACACAGGCTCTTATATCCGGTTCTCTTATATCCGGGTTACACTATTTCTTTTAATTGCAACTGTCATAAGATTAATGTTTAAAGAGAAAAAAATCAAAAATAACTACCACTGTTCATTGATGCCAGATTTTACCCAAGAAAAAATAATCCGTGGCTCAGTTCTCAATAGAAGAATTAACAATATCAATCGAAGGGGCATCCCAATCCGTACGCTGGAAACAGAAAGAGGTATTGTGAATAGGAAGTTCCTTTCTAATGGACGGCTCAAAAGGCCTATGAACAGATACTACAGCGTGATCCAACTTGCCAAGAGGACAGAGTTGTTATACTCGACAAGATATTAAGTTAGGAACAAATCAAGTAAAAAAAGAAAGTTCAATAGATTTATTAAGGAAACGAATCGGGAAATTCACTATTTGAAGGGGAGACTGAACAACGGAGGAAATTGAATGTCTAAATCCCTACAGCATCAGTAACATTAGAATGATTAAGCCACTTGACGTGATGAGTATTAAAATCACCAAACACAAAAATGGCTCAGATGAATGGAGATAGATAGATAGATAGATAGATACAGAGAGAGAGAGAGAGAGAGAGAGAGAGAGAGAGAGAGTTTAATATATTACAGTCCTGAGGAGAAGGAGGACGATAAAGAAAAAAGAAGTATCTAAACTCAAGAGGCAACTCCCTTGGAACTGGAAGATTTTCCCGGGTATAATCACCAAGGTCATTCTTGAATCTTTCAACAAAGATAGCCTAGAAAAGAGAATTCATTGGTAGCAATTGGAGAATTTAATTTAGTTTCGCAAAGTGCGAAGATATCTGGAGACTGTTTCAAGAGAAAAGATTCTACACTACAGGAATTGGAACGAATGCCACGAATATTTGAGAACGGTTGAGGGGACGTAGTTGAGTTTTTGTTTACTGGTTTACTCGAATTTATTTTCTATCTGCCATAAGACTGTTTCAAGATAACAATGGCCAAAATAATTATCAAAATCCATTGTCTATGGCTACACAAACTGGACAGAATGTGACTAATTCTAAAACAAAATGTGGCCTCAGGGTTGCCCACCGAAATACACTATCCATATCACTGCAAATACCCCAATATTAGGCGACTGTTGATCAGAGCAGCCTCTCTAAACGCTATCAAAGAGTTCGGGCTCCTTACAACCAATGGGAAGTAGAAGCCAGAAACCTGTCAACCCGGTATTGCAGTAATGAAATATCAAAAACAGTAAAATCATTATGGCCATGGAAGAAAGAAATGGTAAACCATATACTAAACAGGAAAAAAGAGATAAACCTCCACACTTGTTCGATAAACATGGATGGATAACTGGCTGGGCGATAGGTGAGCCTATCTATTCTTAACCTGTTTAATGGCACAGGAGGCTGGGCGATTTTATCGAGACGCCATCTCTAGGAAGGTTGCCGAATAAGGCTCTAGACACGTTCTCGGCCAAAGAGGAATTACTAAATTATTAAAAAACCCTCTCTGAACGTCATCTGAGGAGTTGAAATCTAGGTAATGTTAACATAAAATTAGATCACTTCCAGTGCAAAAAATATGCAACGATTTAGAGACTCTCGAAAACCTGAACAATCCGAAGGCGTAAAGAAGTGCCCTCCCCAGTAGCTAGGTTAAATGCCGCCCGATGGGGTGGCTTTTAAGCTAGTATATAATATATTGAGTTATAAATGCATATCAGTTATGTAATAAATATATTTGGTAATCTATGTCATTTTTATAACCCATGATACTTGTATTAAAAATGTGTCTCATCATTACGTGACACCCTGTAGGCACTAGCAGTATTTGTTTTAATTCCTGACCACAGACAATACCTAATTTTCAATGCATTTCTTTCCGACAGCTATATCTTAAATCATTGCTTCACTTTTCGAATTCGTTGTGTTGCCCAGAGAATTGAAATTAGAAGATGGCGAGGAAGAACTCCAAAATATCAGCTCCAAGACAACAAAATGCCGGAAGCCAAAAAGCGGATTTCCTCGTAAAGTGCGACCCATTTCGTATTTATTTATTTGTTTGTTTATTCAAGGAAGAGCATCTTAAGAGACTATTTACTTAATTTCGTCAGAAGTCTATTTGACCGGTCAATAGCAGCGAAGACCCTTTTGAAAAGAAAAGTACTTACAACCATGCTACGACCCTTCTTCCAGCTTCTCCTCTCTTTCTTCCTGTCCTTCCATCTCTACAGTCTTTTATTCCCTATTTAAACAGCTGAAGGATTACTTTCAGGTCAGAGGCACCGACGGTGAAAGAAGAAATCACTGATTAACCTTTTTGAAGTCATTGACTAAGTGAAGGGGTCAATTGGTTCACTTATGGTTTCTGGTATATATATTCTTTTGCCTTAGTATATTTCGTTTCTTCCTGTATCAGTCTCATAATCTATCTATCTATCTATCTATCTATCTATCTATCTATCTATCTATCTATCTATCTATCAGTTGGATTCTTTTCATATCTATCTATCTATCTATCTATCTATCTATCTATCTATCTATCTATCTATCTATCTGTCACATTCTCCTATCTATCTATCTATCTATCTATCTATCGGATTATTTTCATATCTATCTATCTATCTATCTATCTATCTATCTATCTATCTATCTATCTATCTATCTATCTATCGGATTCTTTTCATATCTATCTATCTATCTATCTATCTACTTATGGATTCTTTTCATATCTATCTATCTATCTATCTATCTATCTATCTATCTATCTATCTATCTATCTATCTATCTGTCACATTCTCCTATCTATCTATCTATCTATCTATCTATCTATCTATCTATCTATCTATCTATCGGATTCTTTTCATATCTATCTATCTATCTATCTATCTATCTATCTATCTATCTATCTGTCTGTCTGTCTGTCGCATTCTCCTATCTATCTATCTATCTATTTGTGGAATTCTCTTCATATCTCTTCCCCCCTCTTTGTCTCTCTCTCTCTCTCTCTCTCTCTCTGTCTCTCTCTCTCTATATATATAATTCTCTTCATAACTATATATCTATCTAATGTCACTCTGTTTATATCTATCCCAGTCAGTCCATATCTATCTATCTATCTATCTATCTATCTATCTATCTATCTATCTATCTATCTATCTCAGTCTGTCCATATCTATCTATCTATCTATCTATCTATCTATCTATCTATCTATCTAACTATCTATCTATCTATCTATCTATCTATCTATCTATCTATCTATCTATCTATCCCAGTCTGTCCATATCTATCTATCTATCTATCTATCTATCTATCTATCTATCTATCTATCTATCTATCTATCTATGAGTGCCCAAGATTATCTCAGAATAAGTAAGATAAGTAGAGATTTGATCAAGTTGCCAAAATCATTTAGTGGAAGTTTTGTGACAACTGGCGTTTTCAGCGAGTAAAAAAAGAAAAGAAAACGAGACAGAAAATGTTTGAGTTTACAATATACAAGAAAAGCCTTGCTTATAAAACATGCAAGATTTAGTGGGATTTAAAAATAAATAAACGATAAGAAACTTGAGTGCAGCTAACCGGACATATTTCTTTTTTTTTTTTATATGTCGTGTCCTTTTAGGATGTAAGCGGTCATGGCTCTCCACTTCCACCTATCCCTTGCATCTCTCTATAAGTTTCATCCCTCTGCCGCCTCCTCCAGACCACGTTCTGTCATCCACTTGCTTAGGCCCGCCAGATATGTTACGCCTTGTTTTCCCTTGTCTCTCTTTCCCTCTATATGACCTGAGAGTATCAGATTCTCCAGGCCCTCCTTCCTCATTATGTGTCCCAGAAACTTCAGCTGTCTCTTCCTGATGTTAAGTATAAGCCTCCTCCTTGTTTTTAACCTCTCTAAGACCTCATCGTTGCTCACACGCCCGCTTCATTATATCATTAGCATCCTTCTGTAGAACCACATCTCCAACGTCTCGAGTCTCTTCTTCATCTTTGAGGAGACCGTCCAACATTCATTGCCGTAAAGGAGGACAGATGTCAGGTAACAGCTCAGTATTCTTTTCTTTGTTACCAAAGAGATCCTCCTGTCTAGCAATACTCTGGCCAGCTTTTGGAATGTGTCCTTGGCCATTCCAATACGTCTACGGATCTCAGTGTCGCACTTGCCGCCCTCTGTCAAAACACTCATTCAGGTCCTAAGGACATTATACTTAGTGCAACCGTAGTAGTGTTGTTTCCTGGGCAAGATAACCTTACGAAGCCCATCCCACTCCGGGCTAGTTGAATACAGAGTTTTCCTTTTCTTAGACTAGTTGCCAACCAAAGCTATAAGACCTAATCTGTCCGGTTATTTACCCATAGCTGGCGGGGAGAAGAGATGGATTCTTACTTTTCTCAAGGGTATCAGCATGTAAGTGAATGTAATGAACTCGAGTGGAATTCGAAATCGGCTATCCGATCCGAGCCGCTACCGACCATAACATTTTTAGTCATTTCATCTCAAGTAAGGCAATAAAGCTACTAAGATGCAAGAGGTTACTGAATTTTAGAGAATATGAAAAAAATACGATTAAGGAGAGAGGACAATAAATGAACAAGAATTAAGAAGACAGAAGATAACGATTGACATTGCATTTAAATTTTTGATGATCAAAGGCAATAAAGCCACTAGGATGCAAAGGGGTTCCTGAGTGTTAGAGAATATGAGAAAAAAACTACTATTAAGGAGAGAGGACAATAAAAGAACAAGAATTAAGAAGACAGAAGATAACGATTGACATTGCATTTAAATGTTTGAAGATCAAAGGCAATAAAGCCACTAGGATGCAAAGGGGTTACTGAGTGTCAGAGAATATGAGAAAAACTACGATTATGGAGAGGGGACAAGAAAAGAACAATAATTTTATTATGCTTATGTCTATAAATATGATTTATTATCCTTGTGTCTATAAATATATTTTATTATTCTTGTGTCTATATTATATTTTATTATGCTTATGTCTATAAATATGATTTATCATGCTTGTGTCTATAAGTATGTTTTATTATGCTTACGTCTATAAATATGTTTTATTATGCTTGTGTCTGTAAATATATCTTTTTATTCTTGTGTCTATAAATATGCTTTATTATGCTTATGTCTATAAATATGTTTTATTTGCTCGTGTCTATAAATGTTTTATTATGCTTGTGTCTATAAATATGTTTTATTATGCTTAGGTCTATAAATATGTTTTATTACGCTTGTGTCTATAAATATGTTTTATTATGCTTATGTCTATAAATATGTTTTATTATGCTTGTGTCTATAAATATATTTTATTATACTTGTGTCTATAAATATGTTTTATTATTCTTGTCTCTATAAATATATTTTATTACGCTTGTGTCTATAAATTTACACTGGTAGGGATTATATTTGTGCCTGCAATCACCCAGCTGGATAGTGGTTCCTTCCTGGATTTATTCAGTCTCTTCAGTGGCACTTTTGGCGTATTCTAAGGTATCTCACTTTGTGACACCGTAAATACAATCACCAAAAATTACCAGTGTAGCTTTCGGCATTTTCTGTCTCCCAAAATTATAGTTAACCTTTTGTGATATCAGTGTAGGTTGTCTTTTCACTTCTATTAGAAAATCAACAATGCACTCGGTGCAAAACCTGGGGCTTGCTGAGGTAAGTAAATGCACCAAAAATTAGATTCATAGCTTTTACCATTTATTGAGCATTTAGTTTGAAATATCGTTTGAACCAATATACGGAAATTCCTAATTTTCGCAGGTTGATGCTAACAAATTAACCTTATAATTATTCTATTTCCAAAATAAATCCAAATAAAGTTAATATATTTTGTATCAGATATATTGAATGGAAAATATATTCAAACCAGAATTTTAATTATTGTTATGGTCCAGGTTCCTTGTACTACGGTGATGGTCCAAGGTAGAACCAATGAAGAATAACTCGAACACAGGTATGGAATAACACAGATATATTATAAACAGAATATGTACAAAAGAAGTAGAAGTGTTAGTAATAACAATCAGGTTAGGTTAGAGAGAACTTTGTTATCTATTCCAATGTCTTACAGTAATCGTCTGACGCGACTCTGTCTCTGACTGACTCACACTGCCTTACTCTGACGATGTTCATTAACACGCCCACGTGTGTCAAATGCGGCACAAGACCAGTTTAATGTGGGCTTTCCGAGCCCGTAGGTTCGGGCAAAAATTGCCCGTGGAACCCGTATAAACGGGATCGGGTTGGTCAACCTCCCCGAAAGAGGCTCTGCCCTTCGGCGGAGCCTCGTCCGAGTTCCCCTCTGCCCCAGAGGCAGAGAGTTCGACCGTCTAGCCGAGTCGTCCAAAAGGACTGCCTTAATCTGACGTATTTAGTGTCCTCCCCACGAGGGACAGATGTGGCACAAGGCCGGGTTTAAAGTGGGGTACCCGAGCCCGTAAGCTCGGCCAAAAAATAGCCCTTAGATCACGTATAAACGGGATCGGGCCGGTCAACCTCCCCGAACGAGGCTCTGCCCTTCGGCGGAGCCTCGTCCGAGTTCCCCTCTGCCTCAGAGGCAGAGAGTTCGACCGTCTAGCCGAGTCGTCCAAAAGGACTGCCTTACTCTGACCGCTGCTTCCTCTTGAGGCGCAGTATTTAGGAGCTACAGAACAGAGTCTATTAATATTATGGCTAAGTTCCCATAACACTTATGAAGCACCACAAGCAAAATATACAGTTTTCATCTGCGCTCACTTTCACACCGCCTTAATGTTGCCTCCCTGTGGGTTTTTTATAATTACTTTCATGGTAATTTTCCGGATGATTTCTTCACCATGGTACCTAAACTTTATGAACTTAAACGCAGTACTGAACTGGCGACGCGGTCTCATCAATTTACCGTCGAGTTGGCGAGATGCAACCGTAAGTTCTATGTCAACAGTTTCTTTTCTCACACTTCTCACTTGTAAAACTCTCTTCCGGCGCCATGCTTTCCAGTCAAATTTAATCTTCAAAAATCTAAATGCAATCTCAATCGCTTTCTACTCTCTTTCCGTTTACCCGTCTATCGTTCTCTCTCCTTAGTAATGTTTCTTTCACACTTGTGTCTGAGTGGCTTTACTCCCTTCCTTGGGGTGAATCGATTAAAAGGAAAAAATACAAAAAGGCTACTCAATGAATAAATCTTGCACTATTTCTTAAGTCATAATTAATACACACACACACACACACACACACACACACACACACACACACACACACACACACACACACACACACACACAGACACACAGAGACACACACACACACACACACACAGAGACACACACACACAAAGATAGGTATATATATATATATATATATATATATATATATATATATATATATATACCATGATAGTAATGATACAAATTATCAAACCTGTTTTAAATCTGAATTGTTTATTGAAAATCACACTAAGACTATTTCACTGTATAATATATATATTATAATATAGCTAGATTGTCCAGGATAATCTCCCTTTGAAGTAAATGAAGACCTTATTTGAGGGAAAAATGATTTAATATTAATGTGTTTGCGCCATACATCTTGTCCATATAAAATTTGCAAAGCTTCAGTAAATTATTTATACGGCTGTGCTCTAAGGCTTTCAGTGGTCTCCGGAATGAAATTCAAACACGATAATTTTGAATTTAAACTTAAATTTAAACTCATTTCCTCAAAAAATAGGTCACGTTTTGGATAAAAATACTTAGTGGTCTTATTTATCTTGTCAAACCTCAACCTTGGAACTTAGTGCAATTCCATGGTTCAAAAATCGACCTGCCCCATTAAGGGCGTCATCAGTTTAACAAATAGGCGACATTTACGGATTTCTTTGCTGTAATTACTGGTGATTGACTGTTCAAATATCAAGAGAAAGATACTCGTTGCATCAAGATCGCGTAAATTGTTCTTAAGAAATGATTGGATATTTTTCCACAGACCTCGTATATATATATATATAGATATATATATATTAAGACATTTTTATGTTTATACATTTTATAGATACAAGTATTTAAGTAAATGCTCTGTTTTATAATAAACAGTATTAAATAACATTTACTGGCTTGAATGTCCGAGAAATTTTCATAGAAAATTTTTGCCCTCCGACAGGAATCGAACCTGTATCCTATACGGAACCGTCATATAGCCTGACGTGCCTTAACCATTTCGGCCTCAGAGGAGCGTTCGGTTAGCAAGGTCGATTTTACTGTTTTTAAACTTTCATCTTCCATGAATCTCTCACGTACATTCATAACTGCTCATGGCGTATCAAATGTAAACAAATGACGTCACACATTATGAAATGGACAAAGTCCGACAATTATTTATACATTCTTTTTATAAAATGTCTTAAATATGCATCTATAAATGTATCTGTAAATGTTGTTTAACACTGTTTATTAGAGAACAGAGCATTTACTTAAATATTTGTATCTATAAAAAGAATGTATAAACATAAAAATGTCTTAAAATAATTGTCGGACTTTGTCCATTTCATAATATATATATATATATATTTGTGTATTTAGGCTGCAATCCTTCTTTCATGCACATTTCATCGAAAACGGCAGACGATGTGCTTTTATTTAGTTTTTTATACAATTTCTCATGCGATCCAATAATTTTTTTCTTTTCGGATGATAAATTATATAAAAACTGTCCGAATGTTCTTTTTATCCGAGCGCTTTCGGCTATACATTTAGCCATTTTCAAGGATTAAATATTTTAACTGTTAAAATTAGAAATAGTTTGTTGTAAGTATGTTTTATAAAATGTTTTTTTCAAAACACGGTCAAGATATTATGTCCATGTTCAAAGTTAATATTATTAAGTTTTGGTTTATTTGTTTTTATTAATCAGGCTTCCATTACTTTTAGCCTTTTCTTGCATGTGGATGATGCTATTATATTAGTGTTGTCAACAAGTATGTTACGAATAGTGTCCGGGAGATCTCCATGAATATTTAAATGAGATCTAATTGAGCTATTGTCAGAAAGGTGTAGAGTGAGTCTGCGTGTTAAACATGCTGTAGTGTAGCCTATATAATTATTTACGAATTTTGATTGATCAGGAATACAATTCCTTAATGGGCATTTAAATTCGTAAATAATATTTGCCCTATTTGTGCATGAAAGAAGGATTGCTTCCTAAATACACAAATATATATATATATATATATATATATATATATATATATATATATATATATATATATATATATATAAAAAGTGAACATAGAAGTCAACACTTAGAGGCGACAGTCTGTTTTATGCTAGATGCAATCGTCAGGTATATTTACACACGCTCTATCTCTGATATTGAGCACTTTATTCCATAAATATAGCACACTTTAAGACTATATTTCTTCATATATATATATATATATATATATATATATATATATATATATATATATATATATATATATATTGTCTTTTTATTTTTGCTTACATAAATTTGTTTGTGTAGCGAATTGAATATTCTCAGTACCTGTTAAAAGAAAACTTCTTTAAGGACTAAAAAGAAAGAAGAAAAAAGAAACACATGCAGAAGATTATTTAAAAGAAAGGCGGGAAAAATAGCATTAAGTCATGGCAAACTGGTAGAGAAGAAATGACTGGCTTGAAAAGAAAGAGAAGAAAAAAATGGCAACGAAAAAGAACTTCGAAGGCAAAAAAAAAAAATGGCTGACAAAGTATGTGACACTTGCGAATTTCTCCCTTGATTTGCAATTTTATTTTATTTTATTTTTTTGTTTCTTTACAAACATTGTTTCATTTCAAACTTTAAACGGCGGTTAATTTTTCTTCGTTTTCGCTTGACTTTAATTTAATTTTTTTTTTTTTTTGCTTTTGGGATTTCCCTCGTTTAAATTTTGTCGTTTCTTTATGAGGAGGCAAAAAATGTTTAGAATATCTTTTAAACCTTGACAGCTTGGAATGTCAGCAGATGTTCGTAGCAGATGGGGGCCTTGGTCATATTGGATCACTTATCAGGAAGGAAAGTCACAAAACAAAAACAAAGCAGAATAAAAAAAATAAATACACAAACACATATATGTTTATGTTCTCTAGTATATATATATATATATATATATATATATATATATATATATATATATATGTTCTAAGCGTACTTTAGATGTTGCACAAGGCCCCAAAGAGTGTGGCACCCAGTGAGGATCGAAGACACTACTCAATCGTAATTGTTCTAACGAGACAAGCTTGCTGACCATTAGACCACGTCGTGGTGCCGAAATGATGCTCAGGCATAGTTTAGAAGTGGCACACCTTGTATGACATCAAGTCGAAGCACCATATATATATATATATATATATATATATATATATATATATATATATATATATATATATATATATAATGGACTCTCCCAACAGTTTTGACGTATGAGGATCTGACAACTTAATTTATTCAGTTATGAAATGTTGTGCGATAATCTTAAGTGGCACTTAAGAGCCGCAAAGGAGGCCGCATATGTTAGATTGCCTGACCTCTTAGATGTTGCTCTCGCTTCTTCAAGACGATTCAGACAAGCTATGTATATATATATTGGTTATATATATATATATTGATTGTATATATATATAATGATTATATATATATATATATATATATATATATATATATATATAGCATAATGAGAAGCCACGTATACTTTTTTAATATGTATATAATATAGAAAATACAACTGAAAAGTTGCAAATTAAAGAAAATTGAATGTTTTTTTTGTGAAAGTATTTATTTATATCTTATATATATATATATATATATATATATATATATATATATATATATATATATATATATATATATATATTTGATATTTCACATCGGCCCGATCTTTCATCAGAAATGACTGTTTTCAGAAGTTTGTTTACATTAAGTAGCGTCCGTCGCGACATGCGGACGTCACGTGATATGGAATGCAACTGTGTTCGAATATTTCTAACGTAAATCTAACTGTAGTAATATTTTAGCTGTTTTTAAAATTTTTTTTAACTATATCTAAAAAAAATTTTTGTTTAACTATTGAAATATTTATAAAGATTTAAAATACCCAAGTCTTCATTTAACCCTAGTTTATATGTATTTAATTTTAAAATCCAGTATTTTTCTTTTTTTCTGCGTGTGTATGTGGAACTGAAATCAGAATCTATCAATACACATTTACAGTTTTCTAATCAGTGTCCTGGTTGATTAAAATGTTCAGCTAGGGGAGAATAAGGATTGTTTTGACGTATGGTTAGTTTATGGTTGTTGAGGCGAAATCTAAAATTATTTCCAGATTCACCAATATATCCACTCTTGGGATATATTGGTGAATATGTCCCAATATTTCAATCTCATCAAGATCATCTTCAGGGGTGAATTGCTGAGACAAAAAAAAATTAATTGTGATTTTTTTGTAAATGCGCATGAAACGCGCTCCGTTATAATTAATTTACAATGTTTTATCTAATGGAAGTAATTTTAATTTATATAATTGAAATTAAAACAAATACAATTATTATCATTACGGATTACCAAATATTATATATATATATATATATATATATATATATATATATATATATATATATATATATATATATATTTCTGTATTTATGTAGGAATCCTTCTTTCATGTACATTATTTTGAATACGACAGACAAGGTGCTTTGATTTAGTTTTTATACATTTTCTCTTTTGATCTAATATTTTTTCTTTTCAGATGATAAATTATATAAAAACTGTTCGAATGTTCTTTTTAACCGAGCGCTTTCGGCTATACATTTAGCCATTTTTAAGGATTAAATATTTTAACTGTTAAATAATAAATAGTGTGTTGCATGTATGTATTTATATAATGTTTTCATCTTTCAAAACACGGTCAAAATATTGTGGTCATTTTTTTGTAAAATTTATCAGCTGAAAAGAAAAAATTATTAGATCACATGAGAAATTGTATAAAAAGTAAATCAAATCAGCTTGTCTCTCGTATTCAATGAAATGTGCATATATATATATATATATATATATATATATATATATATATATATATATATATATATATATATATATATATATGTATATATATATATATATATTATATATAAATAAAAGTGAACATAGATGTCAACACTTAGAGGCGACAGTCTGTTTCATGTTAGATGCAATGTTAAGTGTTGACTTCTATGTTCACTTTTATATTTACACACGCTCTGTCTCTGATATTGAGCACTTTATGCCATAAATATAGCACATCTTAAGACTATATTTTTCTCATATATATATATATATATATGAACATTTCCTTGAATATATATATATATATATATATATATATATATATATATATATATATATATATATATATATATACAAGTGTATGCGGAATAAATTCCAGTAACCAAAAATAGTATTCTTAAAAGAGTGCTCAATACAGAGTAGAGCTAATGTAATTATTTATTCGAAAATTATAACATAAACATGTCATAAAATGACTACAAAAATAGCCATTTCGTTTCAACACTTCTGGTGTCTTATCAAGTGATGATGTTGAATGTAGAATAAAGGGTTTTAAAACGTTCAAATCAATCAAACATCCCTCTCTAGGGGAAACGCTGTTACATAAGCTGGAATGACCAATCAAAATACAAGTAAATGAGAATTCAAAAAACTTGACAACAAACTTTAGTTATAATAATTATTTAATGTTAGGGTTAGACTAAAATAGAATTCATTCTAACTAATTAATATTAAATTATACTATAAAATTCATAATAGTAAATTATACTATAAAATTCAAAATTAAAATTGTGTAGTGCTTTCATAACATATTTATATAATTTTCGAATAAATAAGTATATATATATGTGTGTGTGTGTCTTCAGTTCATTTCATTAATTTCTTCATGTTGAGATGAAATCCATCAAGGTAGCCGCCTATTTTCTTTAATATTAGCATAATTAAACAAACAGATGCTTAAGATTCACCAGAAAATTAAAATAGAAAAACTTTGAAATTTTTAAGGTTCTTCCTAGTTATTATTATTATTATTATTATTATTATTATTATTATTATTATTATTATTATTATTCTTTGTGTATATGTGATGTTTCCTGCTGTGTATCCTGTAGAGCCGGGTCCAAACTATGGTCCTTAGGCCCTGTAGGAGAATTGTCATTTAATTGATAGCACTTTTCTTAGTATATGGGATGTTCTTAGTAGGACGATCTTCTGGGCAACTTGTATGTTGATGTTACCTGGGACACTGTTATTAAAATTGTCCATTCCTTTTCTCACGAGACTCAGAGCTCCGATTACTATTGGTACGACAGTCTCAGTCTTCATTCCCCACATCCTGTTTATCTCGATCTCCAGGTCCTCGTATTTGGACAATTTCTCGAGAATTTTAATGGAGATGTTTCTCTCAGATGGTACTGCTATGTCAATAAGCATACATTTCCTGAATTTCTTGCTTCTATAATAATATTAGGTCTTTTATTTCCCTGTTACAATGAATTGGTATGTCCCAGAGGATAGTTACATCGTTATTCTGGGTAACTGTGTCTGGTTGGTGTTCATACCATCTCTCAGTGGTTTCGATTTTGTGCTTCTTGCATATCTTCCAGTGCACATATGTCGCCACCTTGTCTGTGGGTATATTCATTTTTTGCTATGTCCGGATACCCTGAGATAATATGGTCGACAGTTTCATCATATTTTCCACAGATCCTGCATTTCGGGTTAGTTCCATCTTTGATTATGTGACAGTGATAGGATCTCATTGGGATGCTTTGGACCTGAGCTGCAATAATGAGGTCCGGTGCTCCTCTATTATTATTATTATTATTATTATTATTATTATTATTATTATTATTATTATTGACCCTGTTATTCTAAAAGGTCTCATTGCACTTTCCTTACACACAGTTCTACCTCCCATTCCAACTTGAGGACATTCCAACGGAGCACACGCCTTAAGAGGGAAGCCACGTCACGTCGGTGGGAAAGCGGCTGAAGCCGAGATGCCAGATCAGAATCGATTATATTACAGACTCTTCTTTGGATTTTGTTGGGAATCTCGAGATCTATAACAGAAGAACCAGACCAGATATGGTAGCAATATTCATTGCTGAAGCATATTCAGTTGCCACTCATCGCAGAACTTCAGGCAGAACTTTATTAGTTTAATATACACCCTTGTGAAAATTAATTGAAACAACAGCAGAAGTTTCCTTTCACCATACAGTCGGTTTTAGACCCACTGGAGTGACAGGGTGTAATCGATTTGTTTTTTCAGATTAGGTCATTTGCAGTAATATGAATTTATTTTCGGAATGTATGATGAAATTTGTTTGGCCTTGAAAAATATTGCGTCATCTGTGATTGCATCAGAATTTTATCACTCCCAGACACTATTGTCTGGACTGTCGATTAGTTGTCCTACGGATATTGTCTGCGATGGACGTTACTCCAAGGAAGCTTACGAAAACTTTAATGCTGCACGAACACACTGGGAAACCTTACCAGTGAGCAAATCAAAGTACTATAGTATGATCCAGAAACTCTCCTAATTTAAATCCAATCGAGAATCTGTTGTCAATCTGCAAGGAACGACTTTGTAGAATGGACAAACAAAGTACTAACATGTGCACTCGGTCATGTTTCAATGGAAAAAAATACGAAAAAGAGTAAATAATAAAAGAATTATTCGTGTTGTTTCAGTTAATTTGCACAAGGGTGTATTTGCCGCCATTTTCTTTGACCGGGTGAAAAATAACGGTAACGCAAATTGATATTGCAATACTATTTAAATGGCTTTTTGTTATTTTGTTTTCTTTTTTTTTTTTCGTTTCTCTTTCATATAAATTCACCTGTACTGACTTGAGCTGCTTAAGTGCTAAACAGTTAATCCAAATCCAGCATATATTGTTATGCACTAAGATTAGAGGATTAGCAAGGGCTTGGCTTCATGACGTCGGCTTGTCTATTCATTAGAGAGGAAAGATGAGCCTGATAGAGGAACCATTGTCGGTGACCGCACAATCAAGGCGATTAACTTCTATTCTTGATCCATTGGAAATAGTCAGGTTTATTTAATGGGGGATCGAACTTTGATAAGCAAACACCGAGCAAATTATAAACATGAAATACATAAACAAATAAATCTCTTTATGATGTCATCTCGCCCGTAATTAGCATTTTTTATTAGAATAGAATCCAAAAGCAATTTATATTGTAAGAGTTGCTGAGACTAATATCTTCATCTTTATTGGATTTAATCAATTTCGGCCGCCTTCTTCAGCGACTTCTCTCAGTGCAGAATTAATCCAGCATTTGATACTACTGTTATTAATTAATGTCTGGCACAAGGACGCAAGTGTTAGGATTTATGATGTTAATATGCATATCTATAAACAGTTTGCAGTCAGGTCAATTCCGCCGGGTTACTTGATGTTCTTAAGCGATCATCTTTGGGGATAGATTATTTGTGGATATAATTAGTGTGTATATAGAAATCAACACTGCATGAGGAATGGCAGTTTCACTCTTTAAATGATCATCAGACCATGTGTTACTTCGCTTATTTTTATGATGAAAGAGCATTCTTAGATAACGAAAATCAGCTTTGAATCGTAAAATAAAAATGCAATAAAATTAAGATATTATTTGACTATAAAAGCTATTCAACCTTTCAGGACTTATTTACAAATGAATTAATTTACTTTTTAAATGTTTAGAAAATCTTGGTAAGTTTTTCATTAGAGATGTTACACCTCCTACTTCTTAATATCAAGAAATTCTATTTTCTAGTACGTAATATTTGTAAGAACGACCTCTGAAAATTTAAATCCTCAATTTTTTATGATAAAAAAGGAATCTCATTTACATAAAATCTGCTTTGAATCGTAAAATAAAAATGCAATAAAACTAATTATATTATTTGACTAGAAAAGCTATTAATGGCTTTATAGATAAAATATATTATAGACACAATTGTCTGATGAAAAAAAACATTCTTCGATGTATAATGAATTTTTACAAGAATTGTTCTCATTTTTTGAAAAATTGTAATTAGAATACTTTATAATCTTTTACATCTTGGATTTGAATTTTGGCGCGGATTCTTATCTTGTCAACTACCATATTTCCAGTATCTTACTGATGGTCTTCACTCAAGACAATTAAGTTTCATTCTCTACAACATTTCCAGTATCTTACTGAAGGTCTCCACAGAAGACAATTTACTAATCTACTTGGCCTCTTTTTCAACTACATTTTCCAGTACATTTACTGAAGGTCTTCACTGAAGACAAATTACTTGTTAAACTCTAATAAAATCTATGTTTGTTCTTAACCTTTTGTTGTTTTGCCTGTCTATATTTTCCTATTTTTTACTTTGTCTGGGGATCCGGTAGTAGTGTGTAGTGTCTGGCACAAGGCCTTATTTTCGTGAGCCAGATCTGCACCGCTATCGGGTCCACAACAAGATTTTAAAATTCTGTTTTAATTTGTAGCTAACAAGTGTTATTGTCATTAAATAAAAACCGTATTTAATAATCATGAATGGAAAACCTTCATTAATTATTGCATTAAGTATTGACACATTAATGTAATGCTAATACACGATGGCGCTACATTTAACGGAAGATTTCCTAGCGTCAGAAAGGCTCCGGCAGTTTTATTAATGCTTTTCCAAAAAGTGCATATTGACTTTTGGCATTTATAATTGTAAAAATGTAAAACCAGTTAAAGAAAAGGAGTAGGAAATATATATATATATTACATGAATCATTCATACAAAAAGCAGATAGTGAAGTTAATGATATAAATGGCGGGAATACATCTTCGCAAACAAATTTATTAAAATACATTAACCCACGAACCTGTAGATGAATGTTATGATCCCTGTTTTTAAAAAATTCAAGTTGCATAAGGTCTTTTTTACAAGCTTTCATCTGTGCATACAGACATCATCAGGTATGAAAATATATTTGTTTTTTACATCCAGGTAATAACAGGACAACGAAAGATTAGATGTAATCCGAAATATGTTTTTTAGAAATGTGTTATTGTTAACTGTAAGAAATTTTGGAGCGCACACATAATTGATATATATATATATATATATATATATATATATATATATATATATATATATATATATATATATATATGTATATATATATATATATATGTGAAGAAATATAGTCTTAAAGTGTGCTATATCAGAGATAGAGCGTATGTAAATATAAAAGTGAACATAGAAGTCAACACTTACAGGCGACAGTCTGTTTCATGCTAGATGCAATTGTCAGGTACTCGTGTTGATTTCTATGTTCACTTATATATATATATATATATATATATATATATGAAGAAATATAGTTTTAAGGTGTGCTATATTTACGGGATAAAGTGCTCATTATCAGAGACAGAGCGTAGGTAAATATAAATATAAAAGTGAACATTGAAGTCAACACTTAGAGGCGACAGGCTGTTTCATGCCAGACACAATCGTCGGTCTGACCATTACGTCTAGCATGAAATAGCCTGTCGCCTCTGAGTGTTGACTTCAATGTTCACTTATATATATATATATATATATATATATATATATATATATATATATATATATATATATATATATATATGTATTTGTGTATTTAGGAAGCAATCCTTCTTTCATGCACAAATAGAGCAAATATTATATATATGTGTGTGTATGTTTGTGTGTGTGTGTGTGTATATATATATATATATATATATATATATATATATACGTGTGTGTGTATGTGTGTGTGTATATATATTTATATATATTAATAAATATATATATACCGACGTTTGTGGTGCGACTTAAATTTCTTGGGTTACCCAACTCTTCAGGCGCAACTCTCTCTGTATGTATATATATATATATGTGTAATTTGGCAGCAACTTTTCTTTTAAACATGTAGTATTGAATGTTAAAGACAACATAGTCTTGCATATTTTCTTTTGAATTTTCTCATATTCTCTAATGAGACTTTTTATTTGAAAATGATTTCGAAATAAGTATTGTCCATACGATGACCTAGCGCTTTCGAACATCATTGTTCATCTTCAGGGTCAATATTTTTAGTCAAAATTTTTTTTCTTTTATAAACAAACATTTGCCAATTATCTTGTAGCGTAATCATGTTGCTTTTTTTTTTTTACAAACTAAATAAACATTAAAATCCTTTTAAATTATATATATATATATATATATATATATATATATATATATATATATATATATATATATATATATATATATATCACATTATGAAATGGACAAAGTCCGACAATTATTTTAAGACATTTTTATGTTTATACGTTCTTTTTATAGATACAAATATTTAAGCAAATGCTCTGTTTATAATAAACAGTATTAACAACATTTACCGGCCTGAATGTCCGAGAAATTTTCATAGAAAATATTCGTCCGCCGACAGGAATTGAATCTGTATCCTATGCGGAAGCGTTATTTATTTTGACATTCTGTCAGCAAGTTATGTGCCATGCGTGATACACGCTTAGGTGATCATGTATCTTTCGATACACGACTGACGAGGCAGATTTTTTTCCCGCAGTAGGTTGCCATTTCTGCGATAGACCAGTTTCCATCCAAAACTCTAGAATGCGTCCTGTCCTGCTATTTACCATAGCTGTGGTGGGGAGAAGAAAAGGATTCATATCTTTCCCAAGGGTATTAGCACGTAAGTGAGTGTAATGGATTCGACTGGGATTCGAACTCGGCTCTCCGATTCCTCAATCCCAGAGAATGTGAAAATTAATAACTTAAATTTAAACGTAAACATTGGAAGAGTACTCTCAAAATGGTCAAATCAAAAATGCGACAGTACTTTCTTTCCACTGTAATATATTTCTTTTTAAATCTACAATGTATGAGTTTGTATGTTATCATGCTTTGACCCTTAGCAAATTCTTTCTATTTTAGAAATTAAATTCCCTTTAGAGAATAGACTATTGATAGGGAATCTATTCATCGGCAAGTGTTGCTTAAATGTCCTGATGCTAAAGTTTACTGATTATAACAAAAACTCTTTTAGCATCGAATATTGGACAAAGCAACAACCTCGTATTTTCTTCAAGGAAACAATAGTCTTGACATTTTTTTCATGAACGACCAAGTCACGATTTGGTGTGGGGTCTGCTAAGATAATAAATGTGCACAAAAATAAATAAATAAAATAAAATAAAACAGGAAAAGTAAAAATATAAAAGTAACGATTTTTCTTTGTCTGGTCTCTAAAAGAAATTTGTACGGCGTAAGTATCTTGTGCGAATGTAATTGTTGCAAAGTGGAATTTTAATGTTAAATAAAAGTTTTAAGAAATGGCTGCCCCTAAAAATCGGCTTCTAAATAGCCAGAAAGGGAAAATCGTGTTGAAAATTTACAAATAAAAGTCCCTTTAGTCGGAGAAACAAGAGTTCATCAATAAATACTTCAAGTGACTTGTCCGGTTACGTTTTTGTTCAAATAACAAAAGCAACTCGTGAATACTCAAGTCTCGTATCAACGTGATAACAGACGAGAGTTAAAAAAAAAAAAGACGAAACTAAAAAAGAATGATTTATAATAGTTCTTTCTCTTTTTAAGAATATAGACGATCATGGCTCTCTACAACTTCCTATACCGTGTGGCTGTTACTAGTTATATTTAAGGCCCCCAATTTGCGTCCCACCATTTATTTACACGAGCTCGTCAGATAAGAGACTTGCTGTTTTTTCCTATCTCTCTTACCCTGAATATATCCTGTAAGGGTTAAATTATTTAAAACCTTCCTTCTTCATTATGTGTCCAAGAAATTTCAGGCTTCTTTTCCTGATCCTGACTAGAAGTGTTCTTTCTGTTGCCATTTTCTTTAAGACTTCCTTGTTCCTTATCACCCCATCCGTAGAATTTTCAGCATCCTTCTGTAGAACCTCATTTTTGTTGCCTCTCATTTTTTTCCTCATCCATGGGGAGATTGTCTAACATTCACTGCCATATAAGAGGGTGGATATCACTTACCAATCCAACACTCTTTTCTTTGTTTCTAATGAATTTTTTCCATTTCTTGTAGTTTCCTTTCCGTATCTGCTATCAACACTGTGTCATCTGCATATCTCATGTTGTTAAGATTGTGGCTGTCAATAATGAATCCTGGTAGGACTTCTAATTCTCTCAGAGACACTTCACTGTATGTGTAAGTCTGGCAAGAAGACACTGTTATGAATAATCAAGAGTAGTCTCTCCTTGTTTTGTTACTCTCCTCTTTGAGAGAGCTATTTCTGTTTACTGGGACTATAAAGGGACACTATACGCGAACCTTGTATTCTCAGTTGAATAAAGCTTTCCTAAAGCCTACACCTGCGTACTTTTGTCATGAGACAAATCCTTTCTATTTTTGTATATTTGTTAAATATTTATAACTTCCTATGTCTTGTGGCTCTTAGCAGTTTTTCTTCCTTTGCTAAGGACGCCACCCTCTGTTCTGCCATCCTTTCAGATAAGTCAGCTAAGCGGTCTGCTACCCTTCCCTATTGTTCTGACCCTCAATATGCTCTTGTTTTGTTCCTCTCCTCTTTGAGAGACGTATTTCTGTTTACTGGGACTATAAAAGGACACTATACGCGAACCCTGTATTCAGAGTTGAATTATCTTGTCAAAATGTCTCTTCATTTCTTCGTTTTTGAAAAACTTGTTTCATTGAATTTATTTGGACAGTTTGTTTGCCTTGTCATTTTCTTTGCTCTAAAAGTAGGTGCATTTTATACATGAAAATAAGCCTTTCGGGCATATTGAAAACAATTTAGATGAAATCGAACCTCTTTTCCAATCTTTATTTTATCTTAACTTTGTGCAGTCAAAGTATTGCTTTGCTGCTATTGTATATATTTTCAGTAACTTCTATGTATTTTTTATTAATACCCTGTTCTTGAGCAAATTAAAAACTGCCAAGTGTTCTATCAAATGCCATAATCCTGTGTGTATAAGATATAGGTTTTTTCATCCAAAATCCTATCGAAACTTCTACTGTATCTTATACTTTAGTTATCCCATATTTTCAGGACTCAAGATGGACAAAATAAGGTCAAATTTGTTTACTGGAGAAATAATATCTATCTAATGGCATATTGCAACAAAAGGATAATATCTATCATATAGTGTATTGCAACAAAGAGAAATAAATCTTTCATGATGTTACTCTAAGTTTCATACCAAACAAACAAGTTAACATTCAATTTTATTTCAATTTATTTTCTCAATGTGTATTGGTGATTTAGTGGTCTATAAGAGTCATTATCACGTTTTTGTAACGCATATGAATCACAAAAGTAAGCAAAATGTACCAAGTCTTACAAGTTTTGGTCATTTTCTTTGCTCTAAAATCAGGTGCATTTTATACATGAAAATAAGCCTTTTCTCTTTGGAATTTCTCTACTTTTATAACTGCATCTCATACATCCTAGTAATCTATACACAAAGGATTGTGGTATATCTAAATAATCCAATATCAAATTCTAGTTACTGGCTTTTGTTCAAAGTCAAACTAGGATTTTTAGAATTAGTTCATATTATTTAAAAATTGAAACCAGTATTAAATTTTGAATGTCATATTTCAATTATAAAAGCGTCCCTATAAGGCTTTATCATAATTCTCACAGTTTTCTGTTTCTAGCAACTGTCAGGTCCAACAACACAAAATATCTGAGATTAGACTGCAATATTAAATTTATAAACACATGTATGTGTTGTTTCTATGCATATGCATTAAGGACTTAAGATAATATTATCTCTAGTGCATTATCTGACTTTTTTCACACTGGATAAATGTAGAAAGAAAAGTGAAAAGCGTTTTCGGCAGACTCTACAAAAGAGTCTGGAACATACACACACACACACACACACACACATATATATATATATTTTATAAAATGTAGTCGGTTTGTTGAGGTAGGTATATATATATATATATACATATATATATATATATATATACATATATATATATATATATATATATATATATATATATATATATATATATATATATATATATATATATGTGTGTGTGTAATTTGGCTGCAACTTTTCTTTTAAACATGTTGTGTTGAATGTCAAAGACAACATAGTCCTGCATATTCTCTTTTGGATTTTCTCATATTTTCTAATGAGACTTTTTATTTGAAAATGATATCGAAATAAATATTGTCCGTAAGATAACCGAGTACTTTCGAACATCATTGTTCATCTTCAGGGTCAAATTTTTTTAACAATGTCTTATATATATGTAGAGTCAAATTTTAAAAACATTTGCAGATTGTCTTGTAGCGGAATCATGTTGCTATATTTTTATTTTTACAAACTAAATAAACTTTACAAAATCATTTAATTTCAAAAGACGCGATGATGTTATCACGTGCATGGCGAAGATTTTTAATCATGTGACGGCGTGAAAAGATTTTTTTTATTATACAAGCCAAAAAATTGATATATATATACCTGTTGAAATAAATTTATAACTGACTAAACGACGAATATTTAAGTATTTTCCTTATTATTTATATTTCTCTCTCTCTCTCTCTCTCTCTCTCTATCTATCTATCTATCTATATATATATATATATATATATATATATATATATATATATATATATATATATATATATTGTCACGAAATGGACAAAGTCCGACAATTATTTAAAAATATTTTTTTTTGTTATACGTTATTTATATAGACACAATTATTTAAGTAAATTCTCTGTTTATAATAAACAATATTTACCGACCTAAAATTTTCATACAAAATATGTGACCTCCGACAGGAATCGAACCTGTATCCTACACGGAACCGTCATATAGCCTGATGTGCTATACCATTTAACTACGGAGGAAGCGTCCGGCTGGCAAGGTCGATTTTACTGCTTTTAAGCTACAATTTTCCATGATTCTCCCTCGACCGATCATATCTGATGGAAGCGCATCTAAACGTAAACAAATGACGTCACACACTACGAAATGGTCTAAGTCCGACAATTATTTTAATATATTTTTCGTTATAATTTATTTATATAGACACAAATATTTAAGTATTTTCTCAAACATTCAGGCCGACAAATTTTGTTAATTATAAACATTGCATTTAATTAAGTATTTAATGTCTATATAAATAATGTATAACAAAAAAATATTAAAATGTATATACATACATACATACATACATATATATATATATATATATATATATATATATATATATATATATATATATATATATATATATATATATGCACATTTCATTAAAAACGACTGACAAGGTGATTTTATTTAGTTTTTTATACAATTTCTTATGCGATCTAATTTTTTGTCTTTTCGGACGATAAATTATACTGTCCGAATGTTCTTTTTATCCGAGCGCTTTCGGCTATACATTTAGCCATTTTCAAGGATTATGTTTTAACTGTTAAAATTAGAAATAGTTTGTTGTATGTATGTTTTATAAAATGTTTTCATTTTTTGTTTCAAAACACGGTCAAGATATTATGTCCATGTTCAAAGTTAATATTATTAAGTGTTGGTTTGTTTGTTTTTATTAATAAGGCTTCCATTATTTTTAGCCTTTTCTTGCATGTGGATGATGCTATTATATTAGTGCTGTCAACAAGTATGTTCCGAATAGTGTCCGGTAGGTCTCCATGAATATTTAAATGAGATCTAATTGAGCTATGGTCAGAGAGGTGTAGAGTGAGTCTGCGTGTCAAACATGTTGTAGTGTGGCCTATATAATTATTTACAAATTTTGATTGATCAGGAATACAATTTCTTAATGGACATTTAAATTCGTAAATAATATTTGCCCTATTTAATTTTGTTCTAGGAAGTGAATTATTATTTTTAACTATAAGGTTAGAGGTTTTAAATTTGTTTCAATAAATAATTAATCTAATTTTTTTGCTATTGTCAACTGGTGTTATGCATTTTTTTATAATGTTATTAATTCTGCATTCATCCTGTTTATAATTATCGTTCATCTGATTTTTATAAAATATATTAATATTATTGTTTATGTTTCTATTCTCGCCGTTGCTATTAGTTACTTTGGACCAGAAACGCCTAATGTGGAAATCCAACAATTGATTAGGAAATCCGTTATTAATCAGCGTTTGCTTTATATTTTTTAATTCTTTAAAGAAAAGCGTGCGAGAGGATGAGTTCTCGTGCGCTCGCGTGAGGAAATTCTTAATAACACCTATTTTATATCTAAGAGGGCATTCGCTAGAGAAATTAAGATGGCAAGGGTCTTTACTAGTTGTTTTTTTATAAACAGAAGTTTTAAAAGTATTATTACTAAAATCGACGAAAACATCTAAGAAAGGAAGTTTATTTTTTTTCACTAAGTTCATAAGTAAAATTTAGGACAGAATTTTGTTGAAATGTAGCTTTCAGATTTTCTATTTCTTTCTTGTTTTCAGCCAAAATAAAAATATCGTCACCATAACAAACATATATTTTAGGTTTAATATCTTTAGTAAAAACCTTGTTTTCAACATAGGACATAATAATTGGAGAAGCACGGCCCGAGAGGGTTTCCCATACTTACTCCATCAGTTTGTGTGTAAATAGTACCATTCTGGCTATAAAAAGGAACTCTAGTGGTGCAAGCGAGCAATAGGTTTCTTAAAATATTGGGTTGGATTGATGGAGGTGGAATTAAATTATTTTTATACACCGAATTAATGATAATATCAATAGTTTCGGAGACGGGAACATTAGTAAATAAATTTTCTACGTCAAGTGACGCAAGAATGCCGGGGTTTGTTTTTAATTTTGTGCTTTTAAGTATTTGGAGGAATTCATGGGTAGATTTAATGCTATAGTTAGTAGGGAGATATGGGGTAATAATATCATTGAGAAATTTTGATAGTTGGTATATGCATGTTGGAATCTGGGAAATAATAGGTCGTAATGGGTATCCTGGTTTGTGTATTTTGACATTACCATATAAGTAGCCAGGTTGGTAATCTCCAATAACTTTGTTTATTTTTAAGGATCCTGCAACAGCATTGTTGGCTGTTATAAGTTTATTAACATATTTCTTTAGAGATTCAGTGGTGTTCTTATTCAATTTAGTAAATTTAGAACGATCATCAATAAGATGCTGAAGTTTTTTGTGATAATCCAATTTATCTAAAATTACGTAAATATTGGATTTATCAGCTTTTCTGATGACTATATTAGGGTTGATTTTTAATTCTGTAGCAGCAATTTTGAGTTTTGTTGGAATGTTCTTGTTTCTATTACGTGGAATATAATCTTTTAGATCTTCTATCTTCAGAAGATCTTTGAGGTTTGGATGGAGTATTATCAATTTGTCCTTTTCCAGTTGACATAATGATTTATATAAGATTTCAATATCAGTTTTCTTTTTGAGAAGGTCGAATTTAGGTTGGAGATGGCAATTTGGTCCTAGATTTAAAAATTCCTTTTGATCATCCGTTAATATGTGAGTTGATAGGTTTATGTATTTATCATGGTTGTTGGGAAGTAGAATATTTCCTTGGTATAAGTTGCACAGCTTTTTTGTAATTATTTGTCGCTGGTCAAGTTCATCATTATTAATACTTATATTGATGTGGTATTGTGCTTCATTATATTCAGTTTCGGTTAAAACTTTTTTTAGTACTGAAATATGTTTTTGGATTTCATTCTTTATATGTTGAGTTTCGTTCTTTCATTTTGCAACAAGGATTTATTAATAAGAGTAAAATTTTGAATTGTTTCACAAATTGTTTAGGTTTTCATAAGCGTTCCTATAGGTAAAGATATTGAAAAACCAATAACATTTTCTCAGTATGCTCATATCTATCTATCTATCTATCTATCTATCTATCTATCTATCTATCTATCTATCTATCTATCTCAGTATGTTCATATCTATCTATCTATCTATCTCAGTATGTTCATATCTATCTATCTATCTATCTATCTATCTCAGTCTCTTCAATACCTATCTATCTATCTATCTATCTATCTACTTATCTATCTCAGTATGTTCATATCTATCTATCTATCTATCTATCTATCTATCTATCTATCTATCTATCTCAGTATGTTCATATGTATCTATCTATCGATCTATCTCAGTATGTTCATATCTATCTATCTATCTATCTATCTATCTATCTATCTATCTATATATCTATCTATCTATCTATCTATCTATCTCAGTCTCTTCAATATCTATCTATCTATCTATCTATCTATCTATCTATCTATCTCAGTATGTTCATATCTATCTATCTATCTATCTATCTATCTATCTATCTATCTATCTATCTCAGTATGTTCATATCTATCTATCTATCTATCTATCTATCTCAGTCTCTTCAATACCTATATATCTATCTATCTATTTATCTATCTCAGTATGTTCATATTTATCTATCTATCTCAGTATGTTCATATCTATCTATCTATCTATCTATCTATCTATCTATCTCAGTATGTTCATATGTATCTATCTATCTATCGATCTATCTCAGTATGTTCATATCTATCTATCGATCTATCTCAGTATGTTCATATCTATCTATCTATCTATCTATCTATCTATCTATCTCAGTCTCTTCAATACCTATCTATCTATCTATCTATCTATCTATTTATTTATCTCAGTATGTTCATATTTATCTATCTATCTATATATCTATCTATCTATCTCAGTATGTTCATATCTATCTATCTATCTATCTATCTATCTATCTATCTATCTATCTCAGTATGTTCATATCTATCCATCTATCTATCTATATATCTCTCTATCTATCTATCTATCTATCTATCTATCTATCTATCTATCTATCTATCTATCTATCTCAGTATGTTCATATCTATCTATCTATCTATCTTATTCTGTTCATATCTATCTATCTATCTATCTATCTATCTATCTATCTATCTATCTATCTATCACAGTATGTTCATATCTATCTTTCTATCTATCTATCTACGATAACGAATGTCTATTTTATTTTCCCATGAGCCTTTGCAAGCGTCGTATAATGGTTTTAGTTACAAGAGAAAATAAAGACAAAAACCGTCCAATCGTTATCGTCATATAGCAAACTTCTATGTAAACAAAACAGGATATCATCTTTGACAGTGCACATCTCTGTTTTAATGTCCATATAACCACCCTGATGATGGCTCATGTGAGCCGAAATCTTAGATCGATGACGACCAATATAATAAAGAAATATCCAAATGTTGGATAGTTTTTGACATTATAGCCATACGTCTGGCAACAGGACTCTGCACCATGCCACACAAGCAGGAGAACCCAGTCATAGCTGTCAGACAATTTCTATAACCACCTCACCTCTTACACCTGGCCGCCTAACTCCCTAGACTGCAACCCCCTTGATTATTATGCGTGAAGCGCAGTTGAAGCGAGAGACTAACAAATCTTGTAACACTAAAGATGATCTAAAAGCGAGAATTATGGTAGCATTCATTAGCTTAAATAAGGAGAACGCCCAGAAGAGTTGCAGAAGATTCCGAAGTAGTCTTGAAGCTAATGGCGATTTTATTGAATAAATTTACTATTTCAATATATTTTTCTGTCATTTTGGTAAATATATCTGTTAAAATAGGATGCTGTTGTTATTTTCAAGCACCCACTCATATATATATATATATATATATATATATATATATATATATATATATATATATATATATATATATATATATATATATATATAATGAATTAAGAATTTAAAATTTGATTCTCATACGGTCAACGAATCGACATGCCACAAACAAGCGGCAATAATTCCAGCTTTCGCCTACCCGGCAGATGTAGCTTTGATATTGAACATAGAAATTCCTTATTCCCTCTTGCTTTTGATTAAATAATCCATCTGTTTACACCCATTTAGACGAGTTTACCGAAGGATAATCTTGTATTAATGTCCTTTGCCGTTCATATGTACAAATGAGGTTGTATCATGTCTCCCCCGCTACAACTAATCAATAAAAATAAAATTAAATGGAAAAAACATTTAATTAATTTTTCAAATCTAGATTTATTTTTTATTGTTAAATTTTAGGATATTTTTTTCCCTTTAAATCTACTTTTTTTTCCCCTCTGATGATCGATCATTATCGTGGTAGACTGGTTTGGCGACAAGGTCGAAGACGAGGACCCAGACTAAACGCGACCAACTCCCAAAACCCCAACGGTGGAATGATGATTACAAGTGGATGAAGAGGGCTACGTATCATGGACATGTTACAGTAGGCGCAACTCGAAATTATAAAAGAGTCAGCGTCAGTCCGTTGCACTTTCATAAATGGATTAGTAGTGGACTACTTAGCATATTACCCCCACTTACAATAGTGTCCAACGTATTATTATTGTTCGTAGGTACGGTATATAACACTATCTATCTATCTATCTATCTATCTGTTGTAATCAACGAAAGGTTACCGAATGGGGGATAAGAGAGGTTGGAAATACTCGCCAGCGGCGTGAAGTAGGTAAACCACTGCTAGTGGTGAACTGCTTAGACAACATATTACCCCCACTTACAATAGTGTCAAACGAATTTATGAGGATTGGGACATACCCATTAGTGCTCATAGGTACGGCATATAACAGAAGTCCTAACTAATTTCTATAGAGGAAAGGTCATCAGAACAATTACCATGAAAGTATTTATAGAAAAGGCACAGGGAAACTACATTACGGCGGTGGGAAAGTGACTGAAGAGGAGACGCCAGGTCAAGACCAGTAGCATTGCAGATTCTTCTTTGGATTTTATCAAGGATTTCTAAATATATAACAGGAGCATCGGACCAGATGTGGCGGCAATATTCGATGTATGTACGAAAGGTAGACTTTTAAGTGTGTAAAATAGATTCTGTCAAGAGAAAAGCCAAAAGAAATGAGTTAAAATAATTCTTGTAATAATAATAATAATAATAATAATAATAATAATAATAATAATAATAATAATAATAATTGGCATCCACTGAATATAAAACCCGGCATGACAGAGTGGGCCAATATCTGCACTGGAAAATTTGCAACTCCTATGGTAAGGAAACTGAAAGAAACTGGTACGAACACCACCCTGACCCGGTTACGGAGATAGGTTACAATTCTATGAGACTACACAATACACACTGACAGAACAATCAAAGCCAACCACCCAGACATTGTTATTAAAGACCACAAACAAAATAAGTGCCTCCTTATTGATATGGCAGTCCCTGCAGACTGCAATGTATCTTTGAAGATATTAAAAAAACTGTCAAAATACAAGGACCGTGAAATAGTAATCTCTAAAATGTGGCACATGGGAACATCAACAATCCCTGTTGTAGTTGGAGCCCTTGGACTGGTTGGAAAAGATTCCAGTAGGCTGATTGAAGGGATCCCTTGAAGTCCATGCCTCAAAGAGTTACAAAAAATTGTTCTGACAAGTACAGCCCACACTTTACGAAGGGCTTTATCTATGTAATTAATTTTTTTATTTTATTTTGTTTTTTGCAGTGGAAAGTGTCATGATGCCATTTCTAACCTTAGGTCTCTGGGCGGGACCCGGAAAGAAATGTGTAAACGCCAGATATCAAAGGAAATAATAATAATAATAATGTCTCTTCCCAACATTACTAAATGTATGAAATGATTACCATGAAAATATAGAAAAGGCACAGAGAAACTACATTACAACAGTGGGGAAGTGACTGAAGCCGAGATGCCAGATCAGGACTGATAATATTGCAGAGTCTTCTTTGTGCTTTATCAAGAATCTCTAAATATATAGCAGAAGTACCAGGTCAAATGTGGCAGTAATATTTAATGCAAGGATGAATGGTAGACTTATAAATGTGTAAAATAAATTCTGCCAAGAAAAAAAGCCAAAAGAAATTAAATTAAAATACGTACAAAATTTAAGGCTTTTTAATGTTTCAGTGATTTTTGAAAGCCACATTTCCATTGTTAAGTTCTGTATAAAGACAAAAAGCTGACAGAATTATTTAGATTTGTATCATTCTGCAAGAAGTGCAATCCGGCTTCCTAACTAGAGATCGAAAATATCACTTTCATTATAGTGATACTTAAAAACTTCATAGAAAAGGCATGGGGAAGCTATGTTATGGTGGTGAGAAAGTGACTGAAACCGAGGTGACAGGTCAGGACCAATAATATTGCAGATTCTTTTTTGAATTTTATCAAGAATCTCTAAATACATAACAATCACCAGATCAGATGTGGCAGCAATATTCAATGCATGTACGAACGGTAGACTTATATGTGTGTAAAATAGATTCTGTCAAGAAAAAAGCCAAAAGAAATGAGTTAAAAGAATTCTTGTAATAATAATAATAATAATAATAATAATAATAATAATAATAATGGCTCTTCCCAACATTATTAAATGTATGAAACAATTACCATGAAAATATAGAAAAAACACAGAGAACTACGTTACAACAGTGGGAAAGTGACTGAAGCCAAGATGCCAGATCAGGACTGATAATATTGCAGATTCTTCTTTGGATTTTATCAAGAATCTCTAAATATATAGCAGGAGCACCAAACCAGATGTAGCAGCAATATTTAATGTAATGACGAATGGTAGGCGTAGAAATATGTAAGGTAGATTCTGGCGAAAATTTGTATTTATATATGAAAATGTAAGTTTCAAAATTTGGGGGAAAAGTTTAGCATTACACACGAATAATTACGATACCCAAGAAGTATATATGCGGACAAAAGAAGAGTCCATATCGTAAAATTTATGCTTTTCTTCTGAAATTAGCTTAGCTTAAAAATATCGAAGAATTTCTTTGATCTTCAATTTGTAAATGATTTTTTTTTCTGATTTTCGCGAAAGAATTGTCGAGATCTCAGAAGAATCTTTGTTGTCAGAATCCACTTTGGATACTAACGCCGAAAATAATATCAATAAATACTTTCTTGGGCATGTCGAGCCGCATATCGCATTATATAAAGTCTGGCACAAGGCCATCATCTAAGAAGAATTAGCATACAAAAAAAAAAGATTTTAACAATATCACTTTGAATATCGGCTACTGGAACCGACTTCCATTGTCGATAAGTCCAGATTACAATCATAGGAAAAAATGAATATACGTAAGATTATGTTGCGCCAGTTCTCTAAAAAGAAAGAGTCTATCTGATTAAAACAGAAAGAGCCTGATTCATTTTTCAAAATACCGGCTTTTATACGGTTTGAATACTGATCTCTATCACTAGTCAAGACATAGGCGATTATAGCCCTCCGCGGCTAGCTTTAATATTTCTATAAATACTTTCATGGTAATTGTTTGGATCAGCTCTTCGCTACGGATTTTTAAATTTGTTGTTTTATCCTACCCCTCCCTCGCCCATAAAAGAATTGTACATACAGTGACAAGTTAGAACTTAATACAGACTTGAGGTTACAGAAGATTTGGAGCGAGAGCAGATAGGAGTGTTAGAGGAAAGGATGTGGAGAAGGATAGTGGATAGATCAAGGCAAGGGGTTACAGAAGATTTGGAGCGAGAGCAGATAGGAGTGAAAGAGGAAAGGATGTGGAGAAGGATAGTGGATAGATCAAGGCAAGGGGTTACAGAAGATTTGGAGCGAGGGCAGATAGGAGTGTTAGAGGAAAGAATGTGGAGAAGGATAGTGGATAGATCAAAGCAACTGGAGATGTCGATTGACATTACATTTGAATAGTTGGATATTATAGTTGTCAGGGAAACAGGAATAGGGAAGGGGGTTCCACAGGCGAGAGTTGCGAGATATGAAGCTATTGGAGTAGAAGAGACGGCTACATTTAACAGTTTCAACAGTGAAAGGGTGGGAGCGGGATGCCAGCCTCGTAGGACGCTTGAATTCATGGAGTCTGGGAACCAGCGAAAGCAGCTCATCGGAGCAATTACCATGGAAGTATTTGTAAAAAAGACAGAGCGAGGCGACGGAGCGTCTGTGAGACAGCGACTGCAGACGAGATGCCAGATCAGGGCCAACCACGTTGCAAATCCGTCTCTGGATCTTATCAAGAACCCCGAGGCAAACAGAAAAGGGCTTCAGACCATATATGGCAGCAATACTCCATGCAAGGGCGTGGTTGTAGAAAGAATAAAAAGTATGATTACGTTGTTTTTGCGTGAGAAATATTGTGGTATGTTTGGGTCAGTAATTGTGGCCAGCTTCTGTTAAGACAGACGAAAACCATCCTTTTTTTCCTATACCCACATGGCAGTGAGCCATATTTTTGTAATATCATTACAAAATAAATATCGCTCTTCGCTATGATACCTAGAATGTTTGAATTTAAGCGCAGTACCAGACTGGCACCTAGATCTCATCAATTTACAATTGAGCTGGCTAGATGTAACCGTAAGTTCTATACTAGCAGTTTCCTCTCTCGCACTTCTCACTTGAGGAACGCCTTTCCGGCTCCAGCTTTAATCTTCAAAAATGTCAATCGCTATCTACTGTCCTTCTGATCACTATCTTCTCTCCTCATTATTAATGTATCCATTCCTAATTCTTACACACACCCTGTAAACCCTTCTGTCATATTCAGTTTATTGGCTTGCATGGGATAATACCGGATAATATATATATATATATATATATATATATATATATATATGCCCCTGAAAAATTATTTCGGTTGAGGTCTCTGAGGAAGAAGGGTGAGTTTGTAAACAGTGATTATTACTGCTAATAATGCAAGACTCTTCGATAAAACGAATCGAGTTCTCTCAGTCCCTGGCATGTTTATCTAAAAATAAATAGGCTTAAATTTACCTCCATCCCAGCCGTGCGCCTACGGCTTAGGGGTAGATTCTCCGATTGACGCCAGTTCAGTCGGGTTTCAATCCTAGCTAGAAGCAACCGTGAATCTAGCCGCACTGATGAGCTGTGATACACCGAAAGTCTATCTGTGGATGACAATATATATATATATATATATATATATATATATATATATATATATATATATATATATATATATATATATAGATAGATAGATCACATCAATTTACAGTTGAGCTAGTTAGATGTAGCCGTTAGTTCTATGTTAGCAGTTTTTTCTTTCGCACTTCTCGCCCGTGGAATTCTCTACCGGCTCCTCGCTTCCAAGTCAACTTTGGCCTTTAACAATTTAAATGAAATGTCGAACATTATCTTCTATCTTTTTTATTCCTGTTCTTTTTTTATTCTTTCCTTAATAGTGTTTTCCTTTTTCTTATATTCTTTCACCCTCAGTAAGACCTTGCGTCTTAGTGGATTTATTGCCTTGCTTGGGGTGAGCTGGTCGGCATTGATGGATTGGAATCTATGAGCTTTGCATAGGCTCATTAATCTTTGAATGAAAAAAATCGCTTAGAATTTTCCTTTTTGTTTCTTTTTTGTTTCTTTTTGTTTCTTTTTTGTTTCTATTTGTTTCTTTTTTGTTCGTTTTTGTTTCTTTTTGTTTCTTTTTTGTTCCTTTTTGTTTCTTTTTCGTTTCTTTTTGTTTCTTTTTTGTTTCTTTGAAATGATCTTATTGACAAGAATTTTTCCCAGTGTATTTACACAAGCTGAATGGAGGGAAAAATGGCACAAGTGGAATGAGAAAGTAAAAATGGCACAAGTGGAAAGAGAAGACAAAAATGGCACAAATGGAAAGAGAAGGCAAAAATGGCACAAGTGGAATGAGAAGCTAAAATGGCACAAGTGGAAAGAGAAGGCAAAAATGGCACAAGTGGAAAGAGAAGACAAAAATGGCACAAGTGGAAAGAGAAGACAAAAATGGCACAAGTGGAATGAGAAAGTAAAAATGGCACAAGTGGAAAGAGAAGACAAAAATGGCACAAGTGGAATGAGAAAGTAAAAATGGCACAAGTGGAAAGAGAAGACAAAAATGGCACAAGTGGAATGAGAAAGTAAAAATGGCACAAGTGGAAAGAGAAGACAAAAATGGCACAAGTGGAATGAGAAAGTAAAAATGGCACAAGTGGAAAGAGAAGACAAAAATGGCACAAGTGGAATGAGAAAGTAAAAATGGCACAAGTGGAAAGAGAAGGCAAAAATGGCACAAGTGGAAAGTGAAGACAAATATGTCCCAAGTGGAAAGAGAAGACAAATATATTACAAGTGGAAAGAGAAGAAAAAAATGACACAAGTGGAAAAAGAAAGTAAAAATGGCACAAGTGGAAAGAGAAGGCAAATATGTCCCAAGTGGAAAAAGAACAAAACGGCACAAGTGGAATGAGAGTAAAAAACACAAATAGAAAGAGAGGGGGAAGTCACAAGTGGAATGAAAGGAAAAGTGCTACAAATGGAATGGGAGAAAAAGGCACAAATGTAATGAGAAGAAAAAGGCACAAATGGAATGAGAGGAGAAAAAGGCACAAATGAAATGAAAGGGGAAAATGTATAATTGGAATGAGAAAAGGGAAAAAAGTCACAGTTAAATTTACTTGCCATTTCATGATGCTAAGATGCCACCCCAAAGCTTACCATCCGGGGAACACCGCGCTTCTAGGCCCGCTCTTCTTGGTCCGCTGTTCCACACAACAAAACATATATCTTGATTTCTTTTATAAAATATTTGATTTCAAAATATATTTATTATTTTATTTTCTGATATATTTCCAGAAAAAAAAGAGCATTACACAGGGTAGATCAACTAGTTTTAATATAATAAAGATTTCTCCAGATATTTGTAAATATCATTTTAGAGATGCCGTTATTACATGTCGTTCCAATAAAGTCATTTATCGATCTGAATACGAGACAGGATCAAAGGCCATATTTTCTTATAAGCTCACAGTGAAGTCATTTCCATAGGAAATTATATGGACTCCCATTAAATTTATAAAGGATGAAATATCAAATAATATCGAACCGTAAATAGTTAAGGAATCTTTATCAAGAGTAATATGCCTGCGCACATTGCAAGTGAAATTAGAATTCGTAGTCCGCCATGATTTTGAACAGCATGCGCAAACAGAATGTCGTACGAATTATCTACCGTCATCCTTGGTTTCCTTACGGAATGTGTGTATTTCGAACGAAAACGTAGAAACAAGATATTAAAACGTGGCAAAAATCACGAGTTATATACTGTAATTTCTCGAAAATAATACGCATTTTTTTTACTGTAAATCACAAGTGATAGTAGGGGTGCGTATTATAAATAGGTTCAAACAAAAATATTTTTCGTTATTGATTTATAATAATAAATACGTACTTGTTGTTCTAAGATAGGAAATATATTATCACAATTTTCATTTTAAATCCAATAATAATAATTGTAACAGTTTTTGTCGATAATTTTTCGTTTATCAGTAACCACAATTTTTATTTGGCGAAAAAATAAGAAATAAAAAAAGGCCAATTTCGAAGAAAAGATGATATCAAGTTAACAATTTATTAAAATTTTAATTTTCATCATCATCACATTCTATTATAGAATCAATATCTAAATTGTCATTAAACAAATTATTATTCACGATATTATCTTCGTCCTGTTCAAAATTATCTTCGACCTATTCATTCTCTTGCCAAAGGATGTCATCTTCAGAGCCATCCATGGCTGTCGTGAGACAACACTTCTTGAAACCTTTCTTTATAACATCCCCACTGACGGAAACTCAAGATTCCATTTTACAATAAATTCCAAATCTGTTTTTTTTTCCTGTTGCCACCCGTAAAACTGGGAACACCCGAAAACATCCAGTCATTTCAATTTTTACGCATTTCTTGTTTAAATGGATGGTTGCAGACAACACCCATTGCTTGAAGTTGGCCAGTCATCCACCCAACCCCGGTATAAGAACAAGATCAGTTCCCTTCTCCTGAAATATATTCTTCATGCAAAATAATAAAACACTGAAAATTCAAAAGCTTATCTTCGTAGTCATCAGGCAACCGCTAGGCTATGGATGTTCCAACAGATATCTAAAACCTCTTCAT
>OZ038513.1:4794791-4809791 GCA_964036315.1 Acanthosepion esculentum | reverse complement strand
GAAAAAAAACATGGCCGCCTATATACACGTTTTTTGTTGAATATTTTGAGCCTTCTGATTGGTTAACACTTCTATTGGTGAACTATAAAATGAGTCAGCTCATTTTGGTTGGCTCACTAGTATACCAAAGTACCCAAAAACTCCAACAGAAAGTGCTCGGACGAACTACATTTTTTGCTTCCGCCATGTCTCAACTTTACGGCTAGAACCCGCCAGGCCACTGATATTGTAGCAAAGCTCCCATATTCCTTCCATATTCAATCGGTGAAAAGTAAGTACCATTACAATTTAATCTGTTCAAGTCTATGGTTAAATGTTATCTTTTCTTCCTATCCGTATAAACTGCCTCATAACCCTCTCCTTTGATTGTTCCAGGTACTGTACAAGGTGAACAGAAATTTAAAAAAAATTTAATAGAAAAAAAGGTATGGATGATTACCTTCCGTTGATGTTTCTCACATTTCTCCCGATTGTTCATTTTTTAATGACAAAGTTGAAATTTTTTGAACTCACACACTTTGGGTCCTGTTACGGGATCTAACTAACGCCTTTATCCACTGTGCCTTGTGTCCTTGAGATATATGGCAATTGAATAACAAATTTTAATGACGTTTCTTTCTTTGGAAGCACCTCATCCGACTGAGGTGAATTCAATACCTGGCTACGGCAGTGGTGAACAACTCTATTGACCGTAGGCGGATACACCCAGATATTATGTAATCAATTGTCTCCGGATATTTTCCAAATACGTGTCATGATGGGCTCCTGTTAAGATTCAGGACATTACATTGGTAGGTCCTTAATGAAAGTCACTGGTTATGAATTGCATCGTTTCTACTTTGAGACCAGTCCATCTGCCAATGTTGGGTCAGTATTTCATATTCCTTTAGGATCGCTAATTCGTTATCTTGGTCTCACGTTTGCATGAAGTGGGGTGATTATATTAGATCTAGATCTGTCGCTAAAGACGTTGTTTCACTGTGTAGTACCAGACATTCTTTCTCGTCAGCATACGCTTTACACATTTATAAATCTACGATTCGTACGCGCATTAAATATTACGACAATATCTTGAGAAAATCCCCAAATGGTTCTAAAACAGACTTTCACAGCATGGGTGATATCGCCCTCCGGTGGGTGATTCCAACTGTTGAGGGCCTTTCACTGGATTAATACCTAGTTAAGGCGGTGGAGAACTTGCATATGTGTGTGTTTGCGTGAACTAGAATGCGTACACTTGTATGTATGTGTGTCTATGTGTATGAGAGTGTCATCCCAAACAAACACAGAAGAGAATTCCCCCACCAAACACAGACAAACAAGAATAAATAGATCCAATTTTAATTAATAAATCAGTTTCGCAAAATCTGTCCCTTTCTCTCCCCCCCTCACATATATATATATATATATATATATATATTATTCCATATGTGCAGTACCTTTTGGAACGTGCTCAATATCAGTGATAGAGCTGAAATTGGAGTCTATCTGATGATCGAAAAACCGCGAAACTGAGGATCTGTAAGTATATTTAAACAGCATTTCATACTCGAGGAATTTTATTAAAGTTTACTTTAATAAGATTTCTCAAGTATAAAATATTGGTACTCCAATATTGATATCGGCAGACGAAATTGAAATAGTGTTTAATAAATGAACGGAGCGTCTACTTAAATATGAGCATCCACTAAAAATAAATTATAAAGATATGTCGGATTAATAAATAAAAATACGTTAACTCTTTATGTCTCTCTCACTCTATCTCTCTATCTATCTATCTATATATATATATATATATATATATATATATATATATATATATATATATATATATATATATATTACTAGAGAATAATTTCGACTATTAAACATGTAACGTCGGAAAAACATTATCGTTTTTACAAATACAATAGTTTTATTGTGTATTATTTTTATATTTATTAATCTCTCTCTCTCGTCCCCCCCACACACAACCCCCCTTTATATATATATATATATATATATATATATATATATATATATATATATATTGGTTCGACAGGAATTTCTGCTTTATGAAGGTTTAGGTAAAGAAAATGAAAAACTTTTTTTATCGTTCCTACAATTTTCTATTTTCTATATATATATGAAATATATATATTATATATACATATAAAATATATATATATATATATATATATATATATATATATATATATATATATATATATATATATATATATATATATATATATAAAGAAAGAGACAGAGAGACAGAGAGAGAGAGAGACCAATAAGTATTTTAAACAGTATTTTATACTCGAGAAATCTTATTAAAGTAAACTTTAATAAGATTTCCCCAACATTCATATCGGGAGACAAAAATGGAATAGTGTTTAAGAAATAAACGGAGCGTCTACTAAAATATGGGCATCCACTAAAAATAAAGTGTTAAATGATAGAGATATGTCGGATTAATAAATAAAAAATAGGTTAATTCTTTCTCTCTTTCTCTCTCTCTCTCTCTCTCTCTCTCTCTCTCTCTCTCTATATATATATATATATATATATATATATATATATATATATATATGTAACATCGAAAAAACATTATCGTTTTTACAAATACAATAGTTTTAATGTGTATTATTTTTATATTTATTAATCTCTCTCTCTCTCTCTCGTCCTCCACCAACACACACACACACACACACACACACACACACACACACACACACACACACACACACACAAACATATATATATATATATATATATACAAATATAGGACGAAAAGGCCGTCCAGTGCTTTCTGCATTCTGTTGAGGTTTTGTCGCAGTTAGCTCCTCTTCAGTTCTTTAATCCTTCAACAGGGGTCTCTCTCCCCTGGCTATGAATACTGGCTGACCCTTCTCTCTCTCTCTTTTCCGACTCAGGCCTCGGGCCGCCACCTCACGTGGAGCTGAGGTAAAATCTCTCTTTTTCGACTGAGGCCTTGGGCCGCTACCTCGTGCGGAGGTGAGGTAAAATCTCTCTCTTTTTCACTTAGGCCAATATGTGACCTCTCACAGATACAGCGTTTATCAAATTCTGGGAACGCGCTAAGAACAATTCACGTACGTACGAACACTTACAACACACACACATAATTTTTCCATACAAACTCTATGTAACAGTCCATGTCTTTGTTTAACTTTTGTTATTAATATATATTTGTTTACCCATGTATATCGGTCTTGTTTGTTTTCTTTGTCTTCTTTGGACTTAATTAAAGTCCGACATTCTCATGTAGCTGGACCGGCTAGCAGGAAAGTTTAACCTTCTGATATCTTCACCCGCACGGTCCGCTACAGTTTCGTCTAAAAAACTCGATGAATTACTTACTTATGATTATCTCAAATCCTCCTAATAATTTCTTGTATATCCTTGCTTGAACCGGCTTCTAATGCTCTGGATGGAGCGGCTTGGTGATAGCAGTCGTGGCTCTCGGGGGGCACTGTCCTTGGTTAAAGGAACTTGGATCAGTTCCACCACGGAATTTGTGAATGAGCAGCGGTATATCGAGTTTCATTCGTTACCGCTTCGTCACCGGGGCCCGTGGAACAGTTGGTATGACGTTTGCTTGATAACGTAACTGTCCGGGTTCAAATTCCTGGTAGTGGATGCGCACTGCTGATGAGTCCCAAATATAGGACGAAAGGCCGTCCAGTGCTTTCTGCATTCTGTTGAGGTTTCGTCTAAAAAATTCGATGAATTGCTTAATTATGATATATATATATATATTGGTTCGACAGGAATTTCTGATTTATGAATGTTTAGTTGAAGAAAAAGTTACATTCTATTGCTACAATTTCATATTTTCGATATATATATATATATATATATATATATATATATATATATATATATATATATATATATATATAAAATAGATATCCATAATTGTAGTAGACCCTTAATATATTAAAAAAGTATTTTATACTCAAGAATTGAAATCAGTGACAGAGCTGAAATCAGAGTTTATCTGATGATCGCAAAAACGTGAAACGCAGAGTCACAAACTCATATCCATACAACTATCTATCTAATTCTGCTAATATCTATCTATCTATCTATCTATCTATCTATCTATCTATCTATCTAATTCTGCTAATATCCATACAACATACTATCTATCTATCTATCTATGTATATATACCCATAAGTATTTAAAAAAAAGTATTTTATACTCGAGAAATCTTATTAAAGTAAACTTTAATAAAATTTCCCCAATATCCATTTCGGCAGACGATAAAATGAAATAGTGTTTATGAAGTAAACGGAGCGTCTACTCAAATATGGACATCCACTAAAAATAAGGTTTCAAATGATAAATAACTTTTAAGTAATAAAAACTGTCGGAATAATAAAAAAAAATCCCTTCTTTAGAAATTGCATAGTTATTTTTACCTGTTCTCATTTTTAAAATAGAGGTCTCGGCTTAGTGACAAAAACAGACAGTTGTTTTTGTCACCTGTCAAAATTAGAAAGGCAGGTGTGAAAAGGTATTATGTTTTTAATAGTAATTACCAGTTTGTCCGAACGACGACCATATATTAAAGGGAAAAAGGCAAGGAGATCTCCGATAGACCCCTAATTATAAAGGTCGACAAATATCGACCTTTTAATTCTGGACGCATTTTAACAAAATTGGTAGTGACGGCTACAATTAAGTTGGTCAGTGAAAAAAAAAACGGCAAGTATTGTTGGAGGTATTGCGTCCGGAGAGAAGAAAAAAGAAAAAAAGAAAGAAAAACAGCGTGGGTGGAGATAACAAAGGTGACAGAAAAGAATGGAGGCTTCGAAAGTTCGTATGTAAGCCATAAACTATGCCGCCGCCATTGCGCTCGGAAAAGTCTTTCTCATCCGTTGCGTCCTAAAAGGGAGGCAGGTTCGCTACCTGTTAACAGAAGAGTAATTTAGGATATATGTTCATTCCGTTCATATCTATCTATCTATCTATCTATCTATCTATCTATCTATCTATCTATCTCATTACGTTCATATCTATCTATCTATCTGTACATATCTATCTCAGTGTGTACATATCTATCTATCTATCTATCTATCTATCTATCTATCTATCTATCTATCATTTTGCATGTGTAAACATTTACTAGCAAAATGTTCCTGTTATTATCTATCTATCTATCTCATTCCGTTCATATCTATCTATCTATCTATCTATCTCATTCCGTTCATATCTATCTATCTATCTATCTATCTATCTATCTATCTCATTCCTTTCATATCTATCTATCTATCTATCTATCTATCTCATTACGTTCATATCTATCTATCTATCTGTACATATCTATCTCAGTGTGTACATATCTATCTATCTATCATTTTGCATGTGTAAACATTTACTAGTAAAATGTTCCTGTTATTATCTATCTATCTATCTATCTATCTATCTCATTACGTTCATATCTATCTATCTATCTGTACATATCTATCTCAGTGTGTACATATCTATCTATCTATCTATCTATCATTTTGCATGTGTAAACATTTACTAGTAAAATGTTCCTGTTATTATCTATCTATCTATCTATCTATCTATCTATCTATCTATCTATATATATATATATATATATATATATATATATATATATATATATATATCTCATTCCGTTCATATCTATCTATCTATCTATCTATCTATCTATCTATCTATCTATCTATCTATCTATCTATCTCATTCCGTTCATATCTATCTATCTATCTATCTATCTATCTATCTATCTAATTCCGTTCATATCTATCTATCTATCTATCTATCTATCTAATTCTGCTAATATCTATCTATCTATCTATCTATCTATCTATCTATCTATCTATCTAATTCTGCTAATATCTATCTATCTATCTATCTATCTATCTATCTATCTGATTCCGTTCATATCTATCTATCTATCTATCTATCTATCTATCTATCTATCTATCTATCTATCTATCTCATTCTGTTCATATAATAGTTACGGTTTACGAACATTTCGGGTTACGAACAGCCTTCAAGTACAAATTAAATTCGTGTAGTGAGGTTCCACAATATCGCTATTTGTGCTATGTTATAATGCTTATTACCTGAACAATAATAATACTGAATAATTTAAAAAAATATTTCCGTACATTTATTCGCATCTGCCATCAATCACTCGCGATCTCTTAATGAGCAATAGAAAACCAAACACACCTCTTCCATGTGTAAGTGAATTCTTTGGCATTTGCTATTTCAAATTGGATACGAAATTCTTTAATCTTTAAGGAATAAATTTTGGATTTCTCTTCAAGAAAAATATCTTTCAGTAGCTAAAAAATATTGGATATTTTATTGCAATTTTCTATTTCGGTTGAGCTCTCTGATGAGGAAGTGTGGATTTGTAAACAGTGACGATTACGGCTGATAATGCAGGACCCTTTGATAAATCGAATCGAGTTCTCTCAGTCACTGTGTGTTTAAAAGTAAATACGCTTCAATTCACCTTCGTGGCTTAGTGGTAGAATCCCCGACTGACGCCAATTCAGTCGGGTTTCCATCCTAGCTAAAGGCAACCGTACATCTAGCCACACTGATGAGCTGTGATACAGCGAAACAGTCTGTATGTGGATAGCAATATGTATATATAGTCCGGCAATTATTTTTAAGGCATTTTTTATGTATATATGTTCTTTTTTTTATAGATACAAATATTTAAGTAAATGCTCTGATTATAATAAACAGTATTAACGACATTTACCGGCCTGAATGTCCGAGAAATTGTCATAGAAAATATGCGTCCTCCTACAGGAATCGAACCTGTATCCTATACGGAACCATCATATAGCCTGATGTGCCTTTAACCGATTGGGCCACAGAGGAGAGTTCGGTTAGCAAGGTCGATTTTACTGTCTTTATATTACAATCTTCCACGTCAGGCTATATGACGGATCCGTATAGGATACAGGTTCGATTCCTCTCGGAGGACGCATATTTTCTATGAAAATTTCTCGGACATTCACGTATGAGGATCTGACAGCTCAGTTGATTCAGATATGAAATTTTGTGCGATAATCTTAAGTGGCACTTTAGACCCGCTAGTGAATTAACAAAGGAGGCCGCAAATGGAGCAAGAGTGAGGATTGTGGGATGAGATAACCGTTAGATTGGCTGACCTTTTAGATCTTGCTCTCGCTTCTTGAAGACGATTCAGACTATCAGATTGAAAACTGCTGAGTTCACTAAAACACGTTGATCTCCATTCTAGCCGCTCCAAGGCTAAGCGCTCTAGGGTGTTATGTGGTATATTGCCTAACATTCAAAACATTGCCAAAGCACATCAAACACACGTTTCACACAAGCATACTTTTCTTTTTAAATCAGTTCACCTCAAGCAAGGGGATAATGCCCCTAAGACACAAGGGGCTACTGACACTCAAATAGTTCGAGAAGACTAGAAAAAAGTCGCACAGTGTTGTCCACCAAAATCAAGTTGAATTCTTTTTTTTTACAAAATATGACCTAAAAAGAAAACAAAGGAGAAACCTCTATTTCTGTTCAAAAGACAAAAAAAAGAAAATGCATATTTCAGGAATCTTCATTATTGTCGTATTTTCAAATTTCATGAGTTTTTCTTATTGAAATTTAATGTTCGCCCCACGCCCCAGCGTTTCAGTTCTTCTACAAGTGCATCCTGACGTCGAAAACGTTGATAACCACTGACCTAGAAACATAGTCTAAAGAAAAACTAGAATAATTATTAACCGATCTCTTTCCAGCTGTTCTGAGAGCATATAGAAAAAGGGACAAAAATGGATGCGGGGCTATCAAAAGACCGCACAACACGAATAAAGAAGGGCGTACCAAAGAATAGCGAACACCAAAAGAGAAAGTGGAACCATAAGAAAATGTACTCCAGACAAGAAGGGGTCATCCAAAAAGTACAAAACACGTATAAAGGAGGACATACCAAAACAATAGAGAATTCCAGAAGTGAAGTGGGGAGGCAAAGAGAATCAAAGATGATATTCTGTTATGTTGACATAGAAGATTGCTATGCGACGATAACGGTCGCGGAATAGCAGACGTAAATTCTTGATGCGGTTCTATGACGTCGTACAACCTGAGGACCGAATTATTAAGAAAAGAACCGTATGTCTAGATGCAATTTGATTAAGTTATATATCGTTCGTTCGTTCGGCAGCCGTCCGTCTCGAGATACGATGGAGTAGCGCTGTAGGTGCTAAGCGATGGAGTTACATCACCTCTGGTGACTGTGTAGTCCCTCTCTGGAGCGGCAGTGTCCCAGGCACTTGCGCTACGAGCCTGGGTGGGATGTATGTAGAACTAGGGCTGCCCGGACGTCTAGTTTCCCCTCTCGGCCTTGCTAGTAGAGGTCCTAAGGAAAGGATGAACCAATACAGTTTAGTACCAGCGCGGCTGCAGGAGTTGCTGGAAGGTAGCACAGAGTGCTGTCCATCCGCCTTAGGGTCTCCACTCCGGATTTGTGTAGGGTCTACTCCATAGCCATTTCTTCTCCCGAAGATTTCCACAAGGCAGTGGAGCTATTTAACGCATAGCTGGGATTTGGTTCATGGGCACCAGGGCGTGTCCACACACTGGTGGGCCTGCATGCCACATCTTAAGGGGGCCAAACTCCTCCCTCGTCCCATGTATTTTAGCCCAAGTCCGCAAGGTGCTCCGTTGCCATGTGTCGCCACGAGGAAGCACTACATATGGCTTGTTGAGGGAGAGGCTATAGACTGGCAGGGGAAGACATACGCAGTCGGCTCTCCTTTTCGCATTTCTGCTAGCCAGCGGCGGTAACTGAAAGAGAAAAGCGACAAGCACTACCACTACAGACTACCGCACTAGACGCATCACAACAGCCGTGTGTATACATATATATATATATATATATATATATATATATTGGTTCGACAGGAATTTCTGATTTATGTAGGTTTAGTTAAAGAAAAATAAAAAAACTTATATTTTGTTGTTGCTATAATATTCTATATATATATATATATATATCAAATAGATATATTATATATATATATATATACAATAGATATATTTTATATATATATACATATATATATATATCAAATAGATATATTATATATATATATATATACAATAGATATATTTCATATATATATACATATATATATATATCAAATAGATATATTATATATATATATATACAATAGATATATTTTAGATATATATACTTATATATATATATCAAATAGATATATTATATATATATATATATATACACAATAGATATATTTTATATATATATTCATATATATATATATACATCAAATAGATATATATAGATATATACAATAGATATATTTTATATATATATATATATATATATATATACACAATAGATATATTTTATACATATATATATATATATATATATATAAACATTTTCGTACGTGAACCGGAAGTTTGTTTAACGGTATATGGATAATTTAATGCCAAAATTTCATTGGGAGCTTTTATAATTTTTTTAGTATTAAAATCTATTGCTGAAATCTTTTACTAAAACAATGTATTTTTAAACTCTCATAAGGTTTACACCCTGTGTCGATGGTTCATCATTTGTCTATAGCTGGGACCACCACCCCGGCCTAGTGGGGGACATGGGATAAACAGTAATTAAGAGGTGGTTCCACGCTCCTCAATACCTTTCGACTAGAGTCCTTACTGCCGGATGTAGTTCATCGTCATGCCCAGGACGTTGAACCGGAAGTACACTTAGTTCATCAGAGACATTAAGTTCATGTAAATAAAGTTCAATAACATGGTGATCCATCATTGTTTTCCTTTTACATTTTTATTTATGTTATAATTACATTAACACTGTTTAAAATGGCTGACTGAATTGAAGCCGACCGGCTGCTTTTATTTTCCGGACAAAGGGAACAGTAACAAAGGTAATCACTTGTAAAAGATATTTGACAAAAAAAAAAAAAAAAGTAAAAGAAAAAGAAAGTAGAAAGAAAAAAAAAGGGGTCCGTAGACTTAATGAGGACACTATTACAGAATTTACCATTTTCTAAATCCGTGACAAGTCGAGGTTCGGGGGGAGTCTTGCTTCCGTATTCAGCTACTCGGCCTTTTGTCGAATGTGGTATGAAACAAAGTAGTGAGGCAAAGTTGGTTCTCCTTGCACCTTACCTTTTCGCTGACACACCTATTTTAGTGCCCCCCCCCCCTTTACATTTGGTGCTCCTCCCTACATTTCATACGGTAGACCATTCCTGTTTTGTACGACTTCTACTTTTCGCGTCATTTCAGTTCTGGTTAACCTCGCTTTTTTTTAAATGTGGTTACTCTTCTGGGGTTCCATTTTCTTTTCATACTTCCTTATATGGTATAAATCTCCTATATTTTTTTACCTCTTCTTTTTGGTATCCATTCTGTTTTGGGAACAACTTTTGCGGCTTACTTTCTTTGTTGTGTCCTTTCTGTTTTGGTAATCACTCCATTTTGGGGCGTTCTTTCTTTTGGGTGCCAATTCTGTCTTGATAATCACTCCATTTTGGGGCGTACTTTCTTTTTGGTGTCCATTTTCTTTTGGTAACCACTCCATTTTGGGGCGTACTTTCTTTTTGGTGTCCATTCTGTTTTGGTAATCACTCCTTTTTGGGCGTATTTTCTTTTTGGTGTCCATTCTGTTTTGGTAACCACTCGATTTTCGGGCGTAGTTTCTTTTTCGTGTCCTTTCTGTTTTGGTAACCACTCCTTTTCTAACGGTACTTTCTTTTTGGTGTCCTTTCTTAATTGGTAACCATTGCTCTTTTGGTTCTTTCTTTATGATGTCCTTTCTGTTTTCACCAATAAAAGTAATCTCTTGTACGCATGCAAGAGAATATAAAAAACTTAATCACAGAACGTTGTCAGTCATCGTTAATGAAACATGTATAAAATAGTGGTTGCTGCCCAAATAAACAATTATATATATATATATATATATATATATATATATATATATATATGTGTGTGTGTGTGTGTGTGTGTGTGTGTGTGTGTATACATTTATTATGACTTCCCGTGTTGAAATGTAAGATTTGAGACATACGTTAAGGATGTAAGTAAATTTTTATTTATAGGCTTGCACTTGCCGCCATTTGGTATTGGTGGACGGGTAGTAGGGTGGGGTTACCCTGTGAAAAAGCATTACCGAAGACATCAAAGGGATAATTCCGACTTTTCTCCTGATATCAACTCTTTTCGTCTTGCCGATTATACGCCACCCCCCAATTCGCTTCTCACGAGCACTTGCATGCCTCTTTCTTTTCTTATCTCTTCCCTTTCATTCATTCATTCTTTCTTTCTTTTACTCCTCACTTCACCCAATGCATCTTTCTATATCCACTCGCTTTTTTTTTTTTTTACTTTTGACCGTCTCCTCCCGATTTTTCTTATGCATTTTTTAATGTTTATTATCTTCTAAAATATTCTCTTTCTTTTCTCTCACTCTCTGTCTCGCTTTGACCATGTTAGATTAAACTCTTGTGAAAGTTAGTAGCACCATCTTTTGCACACATTTATATCTCAACTTCCGGTAGGAGTAACCTCCCCTACCGGAAGTCAACATGCAAAACAATATTTAAACATATATATATATATATATATATATATATATATATGTGTGTGTGTGTATTTGTGTGTGTTTGTGTGTGTGTGGGTATCTCCAAATATTCCCTAAAAATATTTGGAATACATATACATACATATATATATATATATATATATATATATATATATATATATAGTCAAAACTAATGAGCCAGACAAACCTACCAAGGTTTCACTTAGCCAGCTGACCCTGACGATCTGCCGAAGTGAAACCTTGGTAGGTTTGTCTAGCTCATTAGGTTTGACTAGGTTTGCTCTACGCTTGTATCGAGCTCTTTAGTTAGTTGTTTACTCGTATCGGGGTTTTTTCTTTGGGCCTTGAACGTGTATCTGTGCGATTATTTTTGACAGACTTTCATGTTCCTGGCTCTTTCTTTTTTTAAAACCTTTTTTCCATTCGAGATTGATTTGGCTATTGGTAAATCAAGAATTCGAAGGTTTTTCGACACGAGTATAGTTACCTATATTCACACACACACACACACACACACACACACACACATATATATATATATATATATATATATATATATATATATATATATATATATATATATATATATTCCAAATATTTTTCTGACTAAGTTATTATTCAGGTTCTTTCAATTGCTTGATTAATGCTAAGTACCTGTGATAATACTAGTAAGGTGGAGGAGAGAACTCAGAGACGGTTACTTTCAGTACATAAGAGTTACCTAATTTTTAAAGATATATATATAAAAAAATTTGTGTATATATATATATATATATATATATATATATATATATATATATATATATAAAATGAAGAAATAATGATCAAGAAATAACAATGAATAAAGAAAAGGATATAAAAATAAAATAACGTAAATAAAAAAAAAATTCTTTATCCTTTTTTAAAAATATGATGTCGAAAATTATATGTATATATACATATATATATATATATATACATACATATATATTTATATATATATATATATATATACATACATATATATTTATATATATATATACATACATATATATTTATATATATATATATACATACATATATATTTATATATATGTATATATACATATATATATACATATATATTTATATATATATTTATATATATATATATATATTTATATATATATATATATACATCTATCTTTATATATATATATATATATATACATATATATATATATATATATATATATATATATATATATATATATATATATATGTATGTATTATGAAATGGACAAAATGGACAAAGTCCGCCAATTATTTTCATAATAATAAAAAGAATGTATAAACATAAAAATGTCTTTATATATATATATATATATATATATATATATATATATATATATATATATATATATATATATATATATATATATGTATGTACGTATGTATTATGGAAATGAATATATTTATTGTTTATACATTACTTTTCTATATACAAATATTTAAATAAATTCTCTGCTTATAATGTCCGCAAAAATTTAAAAGATTTCGGAGGACAGATATTTTCTACGAAAATTTCTCGGACATTCAAGTCGGTAAATGTTGTTAATACTGTTTATTATAAACGGAGCATTTACTTAAATATTTCTATCTATAAAAATAGCGTATAAGCAGAAAATATCATATACATACATATATATATATATATATATATATATATATATATATATATATATATATATATATATATATATATATATATATATATATATATATATGGGTAACTCTAAAGATTGGCTACAAAATGAGTATACTCGAGGAAATAATGTGCAAAATTTATTTGTGTTATTATTAAGAGAGAAACAAAAAAGTAATTTTTAATGGCATTTTTTAAATTCCTCAATGAACCTCCAGAAACTTTGGTTAAAAATCTTATTTCTCTGGTGTTGATGGGGAATCATATATCAATACGGGAAATTTCAGCGTCTTCTTTGCGGTGGAAAATCTTGCAAAATTCAAATAATTATCAAATTTTAGTGAAAGTTTCAGGACTTATTCACAAATGAATGAAATTATTTTTAAAAGCTTTCTTTTCTAGATAATCGTGGTAAAAAATTTTTTTACATTTCATACTTTATATTTATTTAATATTATAAAATTTCGAGGAATTACTTTTTGTAGCGCTTAATGTCTATGTTAGTTATAAGGACAAGTCCTAGGAGAATTTAAATCATCAAATGTTTGTGCCCGAACAGGTCCACTATTTCTTGTTAGTAAAAAGTTACAATAACAAGTCGTAGGAGAATTTAAATCATCAAATTTGGCGTGGGGGTAGTGAAGCAGGTCTACTAGTTACAGAAAATTGTTCTGAATTGTAAAATAAAAAATGTAATAAAACTGAGGCTAAATTATTTTTGTAACTCTTGATGTCTATCTTAGTTATAAGAACAAGCCCGTGGAGAATTTAAATCATCAAATTTTTGTGCTCTAACAGGACCACTGGTTACTGAAAATATTTACTGAATTGTAAAATAGTTATTAGCACAAATCATAAAGAATTTAAATCATCAAATTTTTTATGAAGCAGGACTACTAGTTAAAGAAAATCTGTTCTGAATCGTAAAATAAAAAAATGAAATAAAACTAAAGCATTTTTTAATTGGAAAGGCACTAAATTGTATGAATAAAATATATTTTAACTTAAAATCAAAACATTTCAATTAATAATGCATTTTTACAAGAATTGTTTTCATTTTTGAAAAATTATAATTTATAATCTTTTAAATCTTTTAAAATTCTGTATAAATTTGTAGCGGTTAAGTGAAGACTACTGGCGAGAAAGGATTAAATAATTAATAAAATAATAAAAAATACTTTGTTTTTTTTTCTTTTAATAATAGCATAAAGATTCTGACTACAAAACTTTAGGGACATTTTTCATAATGGCATGTTCCTTTTTAGCGAAAACCTGTTCTTAATATATAAAAATTTACATGCGGTTATCTCATAAATACATACATACATACATATATATATATATACACACACACACACACACACACACACACACACACACACACACACATATATATATATATATATATATATTCACCAAATAAATTATAACCGAAATGAATCCATTACATTCACTTACGTACAAAAGTTAGTGAATGGTGCTGCTCCAAGAATTTAAATTATTTCGATATTGGATAAAATGACACACACACACACACGCACGCACACACACACACACACACACACACACACATACATATATATATTCTTTATATTCGAACATATGTAAAACCGCCATTTCTCTCTTCAAGTAAAGAAGAGGATTAACATATGTTCGAATGTAATATTTGATAATAAAGAAAATATATATATATATATA
>OZ038513.1:4692291-4789791 GCA_964036315.1 Acanthosepion esculentum | reverse complement strand
CCCCAAATTTCTATCACTTGTATATATATATATATATATATATATATATATATATATATATATATATATATATATAAAAATGGTTTTGTATCGTTTATTTAGTTTGTAAAAATAAAATGTAGCAACATGATTCCGCTACAAGACAATTTGCAAATATTTTAATATATATATATATATATATATATATATATATATATGTGTGTGTGTGTGTGTGTGTGTGTGTGTAGATATATACAAAATTTAAGAATAACCAATCTTGAATTTTACGCATCTTTATAAGCATGTTCGTTCGCAAAATTCATTACTATGGAAACGGCTGGGGCGGCCATTTTGATAAGAGGCCTAAGAGTTAATTTTTATCCACATATCACTCACCTTCGGAAAGATGTCAAGCCAAGGTAGGGTCGGGGTCTCCATTTCAAAGCTAATGATGGCATTCATGTACGCACATCGTCTGGTCAGTCACAGCGAAAGATAGCTGTTGGCAACATAATATGTCGTTAAGTGTCTAGAGAATTTTGTTTTATTTTATTTAACTATTTATTTATTTTATTTTATTTTTACAAAGGACTGTTTCATATATAAACACGTCGCACTGAACTACAATTTGTTTTTTTTTTATGACTTCATAAAGGGTTTTTCTATCTTATGATTGGGTTAAGCTTTTAAGCCTTTTATTAGATTATAATTTTTTTTTTTAAGCTAATTATTTAATGTCGAAAATTTCTTGATGTCGGAAAAAAACCGTTAACTCATGTCTATGGTTTAATAAATTTTCATTATTTAGAAACTTAATAATGTGTAGATTTTCATGTAAGCATAAAGGGCATGGCTCATCCCAGGTTTTACAAGTTCCATTTTACTTTTGGTGTTTTATTCATTTCTTTTAAATGCCAAAAATATTTGGATAGAAATGTCTGATTTTTGTTTCTAATATTATTGAAGGAGCTCTTGTGTTGTCTCCATCTAATTTTAAATTCATTCTTCGTTGACCCAATGTATATCCTATCAGTGTAAGGACTCTCAATGGATGGGATAGTGCATTGGTATGCCACAGATTTTGCGAGGATTTTATTTTCCAACGGGCAGTCTTCACGGTTTGTACAATCACATAATTTTTGATTATTTTTGTGTAATTTTAGTTTAGGATTTTTATTAATACTGTTTTGGCATGCGTGTTTTTTACAAGATTAATTGCATACAAATACCTATAAATACTCTATAGAGTAAGAAAAAACGGAGCACAATGTTAAATCACAGAGCTCTCTCTCTCTCTCTCTCTCTCTCTCGCTATATATATATATATATATATATATATATATATATGAGTCGTGCAATCACACGTATTATGTATATTTCTTAATATATATATATATATATATATTCTCTCTCTCCCTCTCTCTCTCTCTCTCTCTCTCTCTCTCTCTCTCTCTATATATATATATATATATATATATATATATATATATATATATATATATATATATATATATATTCTTCATCTTCTTCTTCTTCTTCTATTATTATTATTATTATTATTTTTATTTTTTTGATATCTGGCGTTTACACATTTTTTTTTTATATCTGGCGTTTACACATTTCTTTCCGGTTCCAGCCCAGGGACCTAAGGTTAGAAATGGCATCATGACACTTTGCACTGCAAAAAAATAAATAAATTAAAAAAAAAATAATAATAATTACATAGATAAAGCCCTTCGTAAAGTGTGGGCTGTACTTGTCAGAACAATTTTTTGTACCTCTTTGAGGCATGGACTTCCAGGGATCCCTTCAATCAGCCTACTGGAATCTTTTCCAACCAGTCCAAGGGCTCCAACTACAACAGGGATTGTTGATGTTCCCATGTGCCACATTTTTGAGATTTCTATTTGAAGGTCCTTGTATTTTGACAGGTTTTCGAATATCTTCAAAGACACATTGCAGTCTGCAGGGATTGCCATATCAATAAGGAGGCACTTATTTTGTTTGTGGTCTTTAATAACAATGTCTGGGCGGTTGGCTTTGATTGTTCTGTCAGTGTGTATTGTGTAGTCCCATAGAATTGTAACAGGTCCTATCTCCATAACCGGGTCTGGTTTTATTATTATTATTATTATTATTATTATTATTATTATTATTATTATTAATAATAATAATAATAATACTATTAGTATTGTTGATATTTAATTTAATTAAATGTAAAATAATTTCTTATTTTTTATTTTGTTTTAAAATTTTATTATAAAAATGAACAATAATATATGTTTTAAGCCCCTTGGATGACAGAGGAGTCATAAATCTCCCAACAAAAATATATTTGAGTTATACTGCAGTTCAAGGGTTCGAGGCCACCCCCTGGTAATTTATTAAATTGGCCGCAAAAATAGTTGTTTTATTATGTTTGGTTAAAAAAAAAAAGAGACATGATTTTGATGAGAAATTTTATTATGGCAAAAAGAAAAAAATGCATTTTATGATTAAATTTTGCTCGCCTCAAAATATCCTCCTTTAGCCTTGATTACTGCAGCATCAATTTTTGGCAGTCGTTGCAAAAGTTTCTCAAAGTATAAGTTGGATAATTGATTCCATTCTTTTTTCAATGATTCTAAGAGCTCTTTTTCATTTTTTGGGTGGAAAGGTTTCATTCTTCTGTCAAGTATACCCCATGCTAATTCTGCGGTCGCTTCAAACCTTTGTACTGCAGTGTAAATTATTATACATAGTTAAAAAAAATGAAACATGGTTTTTTATTAGAAATTTTGGTTAATTTGCAGCGTAACACCCACACTCAGTTTGCATTAAAAATTTCCCAAATACTTACATTTATGTGTAATTGTACGAAGCTCCATTCAAATCTGGCTTGATAAAATCTACCGTTTTGGAGTTATCAACAGTGAGAGTTTGGATTCATTCGCGGCGCGGGCAGCCCTTACTGGCGTTGTTTGTATACATTCGCTGCAGAATAGCTATCAGTGTAGGTATCATTGCGCAAACTGAATGTGTCTCTGTAAATAGTTCTCGTGCGCAGTAATTGCGACAAATTTAGACAGCTAAAATCAGTTCCGAGCTTAGGTTTCCGTAGTATTTTCGCCTATCTCACACTGCGATTTTTTCTAAGCTCTATACTAAACATTGAATCTATTACGAAAAAAGAACTAAATAAAATGAACACAACACGATCAGCTTTAAAGAAAAGACGTCGTAACTGGAAAAACCGAATGAAAAAAGAATGTTAACAACAAATACTTTTTCATACCCAACCCAGTTCTGCGGAATCAGAATCAATGTTGAGTTCAAGCAAGCGAATGAGCCAATTGGAGTAAAGTGCCATGCAGATTTAAATTTTTCCCACTTGTGATGAATGCAGCTATCGATGTTTTTTGCATGCTAGCATGCTAGTTAACATTCGTGTCAGTCAGCTGTTGGCTCTCATGCTGGCCAGTAGAATCTTCCTGCCTATTCGTGGCAGCCAGCTATAGGCTCTCACTCTGGCCAGTAGAAAATAGCCGCAAACTACATGAAAACTACCGTAATTAATGATGAACATGTCATTTTAGTTTATGATCGATTTCATCCTGATTCTTTTGTCAAGCTTTCTCTCAAACATCTGAACTTTATCGGATGTAAGCAAGTTTGGCCGCCACTGCTCTATAACTGAGGATGCGTATTACAGACGAGTGCATATTTTGCATAAACAATCAAAGTAACTAATTTAGAGAGGTAAGGGTTGGCGGCTTATAGACGAAATATATTTTACCCCATGATTTTGCTGTTCAAAGGGTGCGCATTATAGACGAGTGCATATTATACAAAAATAACAATGGTTAGTCTAACGAGGTGCTGGAAGCTATAACATAGACGAAAGATTTTTTACCCCAGAATTTCGTTGGCTAATTTTAGGGTTGCGTATAATACAGAAGTTATTTAGCAATTGTTTTAGAGAAGTGCAGGAGGGCGTATTATTAAAGAGAATTTTTTTTCTTCCCCTAGTATTTCGTTGTCCGCTAGGTGTGTATCACAGACAGATGCGTATTATATACAAATAAGTAAGTGATTTAAGGAGGTGTGGACTGACATAGCGATCAGCGGCATTTTAGACAGAATCGGTTCCCCGAGTTCAAGCGTCGACTGAAGCTTTTTTCCGTTAATACCTTTGAACAAAGCAGCAAGCCTCTTTGGGGTAAATTTACCTGCTACAAATTCTGAAAATCTGATATGTATTTTTTTGTTTTTGTTCGGGTTGTCTGTTATACACACTTACATACAGGGCTGGTGTATACTACCCCCGAGCCTCAAGCCTGATTAGAACCCTAAACACTGGTTGTCACCCTGGCTACCTTATCAACACTTACTTTTCTCTACCTACATTTATATACGTTACAAATGAAACTAAGTACAATTGACTATTAAAAGAGGAAACATTTTCGCAGAAGTTTGACATCATTTTGCGTCCAAAGCCGTGGGTTTGTTTCGTTTATTCCCAGTGTTGAAAAAACACGATATAAAAATCATTATTTTCTATCTGTAATGTTGAATGTCTTAAAATTATTCAAATTTTTAACAAGAAAAATCTCAACTCTATGCCAAAAAGACTGCCGCCAGACATTGTTGATTTAAGATGGAATGACATGACATGTCTCTAATTTGTATTTAGATACATTGTATTTATTTTAAATTCTTCTGGTTGAATTGTTCACCTATATTGCATATGATCCATTATTGTACATAATTAGGTGACAATGAAATTGGTATTTTATAAGAATACTACCTTATAAGAATTTATATCTATTTATGACTAGAGGATTTGCCACATTTTTGACTTCAAGACAATTTCTTTTGTCAGAATAAATTATGTTCACCACAGTAAACCCTCTTTCAACCCCAGCAGAATTTACAGCAAGGGTATTAATGATATTTTGGGCTATTATATATCGGCTATTATATATCGGCTATTAATATATAAGATTATTTTCGGATAATCCAACAACTGGTTTGCTATGCTTTTATAATTTTAAGAATCGATTCGCACAAACGGGTAAGATGCCACTACTGGATAAGATTGTATTTATTTTCAGTTTTTCTAGTCGAATTGTTCACCTATATATATGCATATGATCCATTATTGTAGATAATTAGGTTACAATGAAATTTGGATTTTATAAGAATACTACCTTATGATAATTGAGATGTAGTTGAGTGGGGAGTTGGTATCATAGATTCAGGAGGGGGGACGTAACCTCGAGACTGTTCTTAGCAACCGAGGATTGAAGCAGTCATGGAAAATGATGATGATAATCTATTATGACATGTCTCTAATTTGTATTTAGATACATTGGATTTATTTTCAATTTTCTAGTTGAATTGTTGTGGAGAAATAAAAAGAAAACAGCAACCAGCGAGTAAATTCAAGCTCTCCCAACTGGTATTCCAAACCTCGAGTCGTTCCTTCTTGAGTTCTGTCTCAAAATCGCACTAACAGACTTTTCCAGCCGCCAACCGTGAACGTTACTCCAAGAACGCAGCACTGGGAAAAATTAGTTGCTTTTATATTTGTCCATATACCCATAATCCCTTGCGTCTTCATGCGATCCAATAGTTCATTCCGTCTCTGTCCCATAATGCATTACATCTTCATTGCATAAAAATGCAATGCAACTCCCCCTTATTCTTTTACGTTATCTGGCCGAGGACGGATTACGGCAGAGCGGTAAGTGCTTTTTTCTCTCCTTCATTTCAACTGCAGTAGCTTTACATGCTAAGCAAATACGGGCTCTTTTTTGGCGGGGACAAGGCAAGTTGCAACCAGTTGTGCTCGTCCCAGGTTCTGCCGCATCACGTCTGCCACAATTGTTCACCTATATTGCATAGGCTCCATTATTGTACATAATTGCGTTACAGTAAAATTTGTATTTCATATGAATATTATGAAAATTGAGATGTAGAGTCGGAGGGGGGCATGTGACACTTACATCAGACATGAGTATATATTATTTATAAGTACCTTAATTCCCCCTGTATAATACGCATTTTTTTCTAAAAAATAACAATCAAAATTACCGTTTCATAGGTCGATTTCAGTTGCGAAATGACTACTCACAACAAACATACGGCAATTTGACACAAACATTCGGCGATTGCGACCCCATAAGGATGTCAAATACAATCATATGTACCTAAAAATACTTATAAATGTAAAATAAAATAAGAATTATCATAAAACTAAATCAGAATAAAATGATTCTATGTTTGTGAAAAACTCCATACAGATCCGGTAGATTACACATTATATCGAACAAAAACAGCTTAATGAGTCTGCGCAGTAAGCACAATATAGGTATTTTCGTTTCCTTTTAGAATCGTGATGATCGGAAATTTTGATAAATATCTTCAATTACATTTTGAATAAGAGTAGGAAACGCTGGCCGTAATGAAATTGGAGGGGTAGAATTTATAGGGTTTAATTACCAAACAAGGGGTGCGTACTAAGCATGAGTAGAAGCATTTTCCAACACAATTTTAGATGTGCGTATTATGAATGAAGGCGTATTATACATGGGGAATTACAGTATTTATTTTCAAGATGTCGCCAGTAATTGCAAAAGAGGAAATAAATTCCTCAGTTCGTGTGAAGTTACGTTTTGAAATTCCATGATTTCTGATTCTGCTATTTTCATCTGATGACGATTGAAGATGCATACTGCTTTATCACGATTGCTTTTAAAACAATAGAAAAATATAAAAGCAAAGATGAATGGGCAAGTCTATAGAAGCTTTTTGGATCTAATGTAGACTTTTATATATCTTAAAGATCTTGTCAATCTCAATAAAAAAAGATTTCAATCCTGCTTGTAATCAAGGCATCACTAACAAACAAGAAAATCTGTCGATTTCTTGGATGAGGTATTCTAACTTTTTACACTATTCAGACTGTTGTCCTCATCTTTATTGTCATATTCACGACGTTTCGGCCGATTTACGCTCCGGCCTTCTTCAGATGATATACGTTGGAATTTTGAACCGAATCCTTTATTTAGTCCACATCATTAGCTAATGACGTATTGATTATTGATTACATTGTTCTAGTTCCACGTGCCATGCCTTTTCTGGATCTGCCACCTTCTGTTAATTCCCTTTAGTAATTCAACATTTTGCTCATCTCGCTTATTGAACTCACATCTCTTTGGGTCAAGTCACTCGATTACTTCAATCAATGCTTTTATCCACTGAGCCATATGTCATCAGTTTTTTTTTACTTACAAACCTAATGTCTCATTAATCATTTTTACCCGAGCTCATATTACAATTTTTGTTATTGTTGTAGAATAATCGTCAGTATGACAAAGATGAGGACACCTGTCCTAACAATGTAAATAGTAAACAAGAAAGTGTTTTTATTCAGATTGTTGTCCTCATCTTTATTGTCATATTCACGACGTTTCGGCCGATTTACGGTCCGGCCTTCTTCAGGTGATATACTTTGGAATTTTGAACCGAACCCTTTATTTAGTCCGCATCATTAGCTAAAGATGTATTGATTATTGATTACATTGTTCTAGTTCCACATGTCATGCCTTTTCTGAAGATAAGAATTATCATAAAATTAAAGAATAATATTATTCTATGTTCACTGGCCGTAATGAAATTGGAGAGGTACAATTTATAGGATTTGGTTACCAAACAAGGGGTGCGTATTATGTGTGAGTAGAAGCATTTTCCAACACTTTCAGCACAATTTTAGGTGTGCGTATTATGGATGAAGGCGTATTATACATGGGGAATTATGGTAGTAGAAATTAAAAATAAAGTGTTAAAAATAAATAATCGTAAGTCATCAATCATTTGAATCTTAAATTATCGCTGAAGATTTTTGACTTACGTTTGTATTACACCCCCACCCCCTCTCTCTCTCTCCCTCCCTCTCTCTCTCATCTCTCTTCCCCCTCCCTCTCCCCCTCGTCTCTCTCTCCCTTCCCTCCCTCTCTCTCCCTCTCTCTCATCTCTCTTCCCCCTCCCTCTCCTCCTCTCTCTCTCCCTCCCTCCCCCTCTCTCCCTCTCTCTCCCCCTCTCTCTCTCATCTCTCTCCTCCCCCTCTCCTCCTCCCTCTCTCTCCCCCTCTCTCTCCCCCTCGTCTCTCTCTCCCTCCCTCCCTCTCTCCCCCTCTCTCATCTCTCTCCTCATCCCTCTCTCCATCCCTCTCTCTCCCCCTATCTCTCCCTCTCTCTCTCATCTATCTTCCCCCTCCCCCTCCCCCTCTCTCATCTCTCTCCCCTCCCTCTCTCCCTCCTCTCTCTCCCTCCCTCCCTTCCTCTCTTGTAGATGCCGCAGTCTTTGAAGGAATGAAAATAAAATGATTTGAAAAAAGTGAATGTTTTTTCGAGGGGACAACTATAACATCACCAAATTTCAACCTCCAGAACTCCTTTCTACTACTCTGTCCTCCACCGCACACCCTTTACGCCTCCTTTTACCCTGAAGGCAAACGCGGTAAGTTCAAAAGAATCTTTTGCCAAGAAAATATGTCAAAATCTTAATAACTTGATTAACCCCATAAAAAAAAGGAAGGAAGGAAGGAAGGAAGGAAGGAAGGAAAAAGATAATGAAAGGAAGGAAGAAGGAGCGAAAGAAGGAAAGAATGAAAGATAGAAAGGAAGGACGGAAGGAAGGGGGAGAGGGGGAAACGATGAAGGAAAAAAAATGAAAGAAAGGTAATGGGAGAGAAAAAAAGGAATGAAAGATTGAAAGGAAAGGAGGCAATAAAGGAGGAAGAGAGGGAAGAAAGGAAGGAAGAGAGAATGGAAGGAAAAGACGGAAAAATTTGAACGGAAGGAAGGGAGGGAGGAAGGGAGGAAGGAATGGAAAATGAAAAGAAGGGAGGGAGGGAGGAATAAAGGAAAGAATGACGGGAGGGAGGAAGGAAGGAAGGAATGGAAGATGGAAGGGAGGGAGGGAGAAGGGAAGAAGTGTGGAAAGAATGAAAGAAAGGAAGGAAGGAAGGAAGGAAGGGAAGGAGGGAGAAAGAAAAGAAGGGAGGGAGGAAAGAATGAAAGAAAGGGAGGGAGGGAGGGAGAAAGAAAAGAAGGAAAGAAGGGAGGGAGGAAGGGAGGAAGGAATGGAAGATGAAAGTAAGGAAAGAAGGAAGGAAGGGATGGAGGGAGGGAGAAGAAGGGAAGAAGGAAGCAGAAGAATGAAAGAGAAATGAAGAAAGATAAAAGAATAATGAAGACGAGGAGGAAGGACAAAGGCATTTAAAACGAGTAAAAAATAAAGTACAGGTCCAAATGGAAAGAAAGAAAGCGAAAGAAATAAAGAAAGAAAGAGAGAAAAAGGAAGAAAAATAAAGGAAAGAATAAAATAAGACAAAAGAAGGAAAATAGAAATTTAAGAAACAAAAGAACGAAACAAGAAAAACAGAAAAAAAGAAAAAGAATGAAAGAAGAGGAAATATAAAAAAGAGAAGGTAAAGAAAAGAAAAAGAAAGAAAAGAAAATGGAGGAGGAAAAAGAAAATGAGAAGGCAAAAAAGAAAGAAAAAGGAAGAAATGTAGAGAAAAAGGAAAAAGAAGATTAAAAAGAAAAAAATAAATAATAAAGAAGGAAAGAAATGTAGAAGAAAAAGAAAGAAAGAAAGAAAGAAAGAAGAAAAAGGAGAAGGATTAATGTAAGAAAAAGGGATGAAAGGAAGGGAGAAAAAAGAAAAATCAGAAGTTAAAAATGAAAAAAGAAAGAAATGGTGAGGAAGAAGAAGATGGTAAAAAGAAAGAAAGAAAGAAAGGGAGTGGAAAAAGAAAAAGGTTAATAAGCAAGAAAGAAAGGGGCAGGGGACGCATTCCAAAAGCTGAGCAAAGTATTAAGAGATTTCTTTGGTAACAAAGAAAAGAATACTGAGCTGTTACGTGACATCTGTCCTCCTTTACGGCAGCGAATGTTGGACGGTCTCCTCAAAGATGAAGACGAAACTCGAGGCGACGGAGATCTGGTTGTACAGAAAGATGCTAAGGATATCATGGACCGAGCGTGTGAGCAACGATGAGGTCTTAGAGAGGTTGCAAACTAAGAGAAGGCTTATACTTAACATCAGGAAAAGGCAACTGAAGTTTCTGGGATACATAATGAGGAAGGAGGGCCTAGAGAATCTGATACTCACGTGTCGAATACAAGGAAAGAGAGACAAGGGAAAAACGCATGACATACGTGGCGGGCTTAATATGCAAGTGGATGACAGAACTGGGGGTGGTGACAGAGGGAAGGAACTTGTTGAGTGTTGCAAGGGATAGGAGGAGGTGGAGAGCCATGATCGCCTACGTCCTGAAAGGACACGGCATATAGAAAGAAGTTCGTCTGGACACTTTCCATGGAAGTAGCTATAGATCAGCGTGTTGCTTGCGGCGTTTTGTCTGTGGTAAAGGGATTTTAGGGAGGAAAATATTTTGTCACCGACAAAGACACGGAGACGATTTTGTTCTCTACAGAGACTGGGCAGCTCCTGCCTATATATGGCAGCTGTACTCCATATTAACTTTAATCTGACTCGTGAAAACGAAAACAAAAAAAGAAAGAAAATAACCGAAGGTGAGGAAAAGAAGGAATAAATTAACGAATAAAAAAAGAAGAAAGAAATAACAAAAAAGATGTCAGAAGGTTTATTCATTGATTCGTTTTTTACGGCTTAACAACCCTTTGCAGGTTATTTAAATCAGAATTTTTTTTAGACTGTAGGAATATATTTTTTAGAAAATAACAATTTAGTGATACAAGTCTTACTAATTAACCCGTAGCTGGGGGGAGAAAAGGTGCGTACTTACTTGCGTAAGTAAAATATAACGAACCCAACTGGAATTCTAACTAGATTAACAATTTCCAACCACGATCAATTACAACGCCCGTGCATCCAAGCTTATAGCCTCTGGTACTTCCAAGCAGTCACCCATCTAGGTACTGACCTGGCTCGACGTTGCTTAACTTTGGCTGGTCGTACGGTAACCGCTGTTTCAACGTGATATAACCGCAAGCCCCCAAGTATGTATGTTTATATAATTGTTTAACGGTATATCAACACCTTATGGGTCATTTAATGCCGAGGTTTAATTTTCTTGAGAGCGTTGAGGTAATAATAATATGATATATGTTATTCTGCTTACACAACTGAATACATGGAGTAATTTTGCTATAAATATGTGATTTTAGTTAAATTTTACATAAATATGTGTTGCGAGTAATTTTGCTATAAATATGTGATTTTAGTTAAATTTTACATAAATATGTGTTGCTTGTATTTTTATTATAAATTATACTCTCATGGTGTTTTCTTTTTGTTTGCGGATTCACTATTTGCTCCATAGATAGAATCCTAACAGTTGATACCAGCTCAAGTCAAAGCGGAGAAGTCTTACTAATTAACCCATAGCTGGGGGGACACGGGTTTAAGAAGGATTAACAAAAATAAAGAATAACCTGTAAGAGAACGAAAAAGGAATGAAGGAATGGATAAAATAAAGGTAGATGAAAGTTATGGCGAAGGTGAAGGAATAAGTCTTTGAAATAGAAAGAAAAGAAAAATTCTAATCAGGGAAAAGACCTTGAATAACTTTAGTTTTGATGAAATAAAAAAAAAACCCGGAGGAATAAATATATTGGGTTGGCAACTAAGTTCCCGCCGTTATTTTTAAATTTTAGAATCTATTTTTCGAGAATTCTATTTTGGAACCTTTTTTATTTTTGGAGTTAATTTAAGTTAATTTCTGTTTATTTTCAGATCATTAAAATGGAAGGTCAAGTTAAGAAAAAGGAGCATTTTCGACACTTCCATCTTTTCGCTTTTAATCAAGGTTCTAAGGCCGCTAAAGCTGCTCGCGACATTTGTGCTGTGTATGGAGAGGATGCCATAGATGAAAGAACTATTCGTGATTTGTATGCCAAGTTCAAAAATGAAAATTTTCACCTCAAAGACACGCCTCGTTCTGGCCGTCCAGTTGAGTTCGATGAAGAGCGATTAAACCAATTTTTGAAGAAAAATTCTCGTCAAACGACAAGGGACCTGACAGAGAAAATGGAGAAGCATCTTCACTCGATGGTTCAGAAGTGTGGAGCCTGGGGGTCCGCATGATTTAAGTGACAACAGCAAAAATCAACGAGCCACAATCTCCGCTGTTTTGTTTGCTCGTCACCGCTCAACTCATGGACACAAGCAACGATTTCTTTACCGGATCGTTACTGGCGACGGAAAATGGGTGCCTGTACATCAATATGCTTAGCCCCGGTTAAACAAGCGGCACCGCGCGTGAAACAAGATCTTCATCCGCGTAAAACGATGTTGTGCGTATGGTGTGACTGGGAAGGGATTATCCATTACGAATTGCTTGAACGGAACCAAACAGTCAAAGCGGAACTCCATGTTCAACAGATGGAACGATTCAACGCGGCTATTCAAGAGAAAAGACCTCATCGGAGGCATGGACTTCTTTTGCTGCGCGACAACGCTCGCCCTCATCTCGCCAATATGACCAAGGAAGCCATTCAAACACATGGCTGGGAAGGGCTGCCATACCCGCCATACTCTCCTGATTTGTCTACCAATGGATTTCCACCTCTTTCGATCTCTTCCAAATGCTATGCGCGGAGTTTCGTTCAATACTGATGCAGAATGGAGAGCTTGGTTGGATGCATTTATCGAGTCGAAACAGAATGATTTCTACCCAGGAGGTCTTGAAAATCTTGTTGAACGTTGGGAAGAAGTTGTAAAGAAGGGAGAATACATTATTGATTAATTAGTTGTTGTTTTTTAATTAAAACTTTAAAAAAATATAAATTTAAAAAGAAAACGACAGGGACTTAGTTGCCAACCCAATACAAACAAGCAAGAAAGAAGGAAAAAGCGAAAGACGTTTCATTCTTTTTAATGGGCGTACAACGTAATATACCGTAATTTCTCGAAAATAATACGCATTTTTTTACTGTAAATTACAGGTAGGAGTGCGTATTATAAATAGGTTTAAAGAAAATATTTTTTCGATATTGATTTATAATAATAAATACGTACTTGTTCTAATATAAGAAAGATATTATCCCAATTTTCATTTTAAATCCAACAATAATAATTGTAACATTTTTTTGTTAATAAATTTGTTTATCAGTTACCGCATTTTTTATTTGGCGAAGAAATAAAAAAAAAATCTATAAAAAGGCCAATTTGGAAGAAAGGATGATAATCAAGTTAACAATTTATTCAAATTTTAATTTTCATCATCATCATCATCATCATCATCATCATCATCATCATCATCATCATCATCATCATCATCATTTTCGATTATAGAATCAATATCTAAATTGTCATTAAACAAATTATCATTCACAATATTATCTTCGTCCTGTTCAAAATTATCTTCGACCTCTTCATTCTCTTGCCAAAGGATGTCATCTTCAGAGCCATCCATGGCTGTCGTGAGACAACACTTCTTGAAACCTTTCTTTATAACATCTTCACTGACGGAAACTCAAGATTCCATTTTACAATAAATTCCAAATCTGTTTTTTTCCTGTTGCCACCCGTAAAACTGGGAACTCCCGAAAACATCCAGTCATTTCAATTTTTACGCATTTCTTGTTTAAATGGACGGTTGCAGACAACATCCGTTGCTTGAAGTTGGCCAGTCATCCACCCAACCCCGGTATAAGAACAAGATCAGTTCCCTTCTCCTGAAATATATTCTTCATGCAAAATAACAAAACGCTGAAAATTCAAAAGCTTATCTTCGTAGTCATCAGGCAAACGCTAGGCTATGGATGTTCTAACAGATATATCAAACCTCTTCATAAAAAGAAAACACCAGTTTGTTGAAGCTTTAAATATATTTCCAGGATAAAATGGTTTTCATAAATTCTTTTGCCTTCATCCTTATTTCCACAGTACTTATAAAACATCCATTTGATCGTCTTTCTTTCACAAATTCAACTAAACTTTGTTCCATATCTGGATATTGAGTTTTTCTTCCTCTACCTATAGATTTGGCATTTGATTTACACTTTTCTAGTTCATTTTTATTCTTTCGCCATAAACGTATGTTAGCCTCATACAACTCATATTCTCTAGTTGCAGTTCTGTTTCCTATTCTTTCTGCTAATTCCATTACTTTTTGGTTTAAATTTGCACTATAACTCACACGTTTTGACGACATTTTCGCGGTAAAATAACATGTTATATTTATCAGGAAAACCGCTGGTAATTTTCAACATTATTTTAGTCACTTAATTTTGATTTTATTCTGAATGTCAAGGTCGACAAAATGTCTTCGCAATTATTTTTTTTGACAAAATTTATAGATGCGTATTATACATAGGGATAGATATATTTTTTAATTTTTGGATCATTTGTTGGGTGCGTATTATTTATGGGTGCGTATTATTTTTCGAGAAATTACGGTATATATATATATATATATTTGATATGAATACACTGCAACGGGTGCGCAAGATCGCCTCATCAGTGATGTTATGACTTGGGGTCATGACAAGTTTCGGGTCTTTCAACTTCATACCTGTTCACCTAAACAACCCTACCGGAACAATACCTATTCCGGCGGCGATCCTGAAGCAAATATCCGCAAGCACGCAACAACGGACATATAAAGAACTGTCACTGCTGATCTTGACATATCAAGCGAGAAATCAGAAACGACATACGTCACTTCCTCCTCGGCCATAACGAGACAAAAAGAGAGCAAACTGAATGCTTTTTATGTTATATTCATCAGGAAAACCGCTGGTAAATTTCACCGTGGTTTAATGGATAGTCGCTCGGATTAAAGAATCGGTGAGCCTGTTCTTGTATGTTAATATACACGACCATTTGTAGATATCTGTTTATTAACAAGACCACACGATTTATATTTAACGCAAAATACCACAAAATACGAAACACAAGAAGGAACAAAAACGGTTTTATAACAACAACATTTATATTTATTTTTGTGTAATGATGTACATGCGGAGAGGTTACTATTTTGTTGGTGTTATGTCCCTTTGACTGAATTAAAGTTTTACTGATAAGATTGAAATATTTTTATCTGAGCTCACAAAAGTTGAATGAATTATAAAGCTGAGAAATACTGAATAAACTGTAGCTTTAGAAGAGTATTTCAAAGAGAAAAGTCCTTGTTTGGAAATGTTTTATATGTTTGTAATATAGTTTGAAAAAATTTCGTACGTACGTGCATACATGAATATATTTTTAACATCTGACCGCACAAGGTCGAGACGGGATCCTTTAAGGTTACATCTTCACAGGTAAAGTGAAGAGAGAAAAGATAAAAGAGAAAAGAGAAGAAGAATGAGCAAACTTGTGCTTCCTATTTATAATTGAATTAATCACGTGGTAGGCTCCCAGGAAAATGGCGGCACTACTTGATTTGGTCACGCGCTGGAAAAACATTTGTACGTGGACGGATTGCAACGCCCACTTGTGTGTTTATTGACCAATTAGAAGCTGATATTTCCTGAAAATCTCTATGAAGCTGGGTAAGCTTCTGCTCCTCTTTTTGCACAGATTTGTACAAAATTCAACATTGATAAGAAAGCGGTATCGGGATGCTAATAGCCGGGTTCGAATTCCAGTCGAATCCATTACATTCACTTACGTGCTAATATCCTTGGAAAAGGTATGAATCCTCTTCTCCCCCCAGCTATGGTTAAATAGCAGGACATACCGCGTTTTATTGCCTTGAATGGCAACTGGTCTACCGCATAAAAAATGGCAGTCTACTGTCGAAAGAAATCTGCCTCGTCAGTCATGTATCGAAAAATACATGATCGCCTAAGCGTGTATCACGTATGGCACATAACTGAGTTAGCCGCTTAGTTTCCAGTTTGTTTGTAATGTAAAGATCAACAAAATGTCTTCGTAATTATTTTTTTTGACAAAATTTATAGATGCGTATTATACATGGGGATAGATATATTTGTTAATTTTTGGATCATTTGTTGGGGTGCGTATTATTTATGGGTGCGTGTTATTTTTGAGAAATTACGGTATACAAAATCAGCGAACGAAAGAAACGCCAAATGCATACGCATAAAGAAAAAAAATGGCCGATGAACAAAAATGGAAAGAGAGACAGATTTGAGAAAATGGCAAAAAGGCAAAAGAGAAAGAAAATAAAATTTATAGAATAAAAAAAACAAAATAATTTTAAAAACAGATTTTTGTAAATAATTTTGACAGTTGTGTAAAGTTTGTAAACACGAAAAAAAAAATGAAGGAAAAAAAGTAAGTTAATAAATAAATAACGAAACGATGTCTACCTTTACCGTTTTCTAAGAACATCGGCAAAAATGATTTCTCTGAAATAAAACAAAACTCCTCTGAAATAGGACAAATAAAAACAAACCCCAGTAAGCTTTCCTTAAAATACATACATACATACATACATACATACATACATATATATATATATATATATATATATATATATATATATATATATATATATATATATATATATTAAATAAGACATAAAATTAAAAAAATCAAGACAGGTGAAACTACAAAGAGTACGATTTACGGTATAACTCGTCAATGTTTTGCTCCGGCTAAGTCAAATTAACGTTCTTTTTCTGATCACAACGAAAACGTTCGTTAATCCTTAAACGTGAAACTATTTTGAGTGTTTCCTCTGATCTTTCACTAGCGATGAAAAACAGATTTTGTTTTTCAAAGACAAACAAGGAACAACGTATAGCAAATAAATAAATAAATTACAGAAAGGAAGTCGAAATCCCAAATCATACAGTTAATTTTACGCGGGAAAACACTTTCAAAAGAAATGGAAGAAGAAACGAATTACAACAAATAATTTACACTATTTAGAAATTGTTCGGACTGTTGTCCTCATCTTTATTATATTCACGACGTTTCGCCGTTGTACGCTCTGGTCTTCTTCAGGATCTGTCTCTATTTCTGAGATGAGGTATTGTAACTATTTACATTATTTACATTATTCAGACTGCCCTCCTCATCTTTTTTGTCATATTCTTGACGTTTCGGCCGTTGTACGCTCCGGTCTTCTTCAGGATCTGTCTATATTTCTGAGATGAGGTGTTGTAACTATTTACACTATTTACATTATTCAGACTGCCCTCCTCATCTTTTTTGTCATATTCTTGACGTTTCGGCCGTTGTACGCTCCGGTCTTCTTCAGTATCTGTCTATATTTCTGAGATGAGGTATTGTAACTATTTACACTATTTACATTATTCAGACTGCCCTCCTCATCTTTTTTGTCATATGCTTGATGTTTCGGCCGTTGTACGCTCCGGTCTTCTTCAGGATCTGTCTATATTTCTGAGATGAGGTATTGTAACTATTTATACTATTTACATTATTCAGACTGTTGTCCTTATCTTTTTGTCATATTTACGATGATTCAGCCATCGTACGCGCCGGACTTCTTCGTTGAAACTTCGAACCGAACTCTTTATTTCGTCCATCGTGATAGATTGTTCTAGTTCCACATGCCATGCCTTTTCTGAATATCTCAGTTTTAGTTGCTTCCGTTTAGCAACTCAAACTTTCCAAGTTTTTGCTCACCTCTGCTGTGGCCAGGTATTGAACTCACAACTCCATGGCTCAAGTCACTGCATTACTCCAACCAACGCTTTTATCCACTGTACCAAAGACACATGGAAGGCACGTCGATATTCCAACATATATCACCTGAAGAAGGCCGGGGAGTACAAAGGCCGAAATGTTATGAATATGTCAATAGAGGACAACAGTCCGAACAATGTAAATAGTTAAAATACCTCATCTCAGAAATATAGACAGGCGTAAAATGCTCTGTAAAGCAAGTAAAATCAATGTCGATCTTAAAGCCTCTCTGCTTGTAGCAATAGTTAAAAAAAAACTTGTCTAGTTGTCACTTTTATGTACCCTGTCCCTTCAGAACTTGTGTGATTGTGGTCCTCTACAACTTCCTTTCTTTTGTAACACTAAATCACATTTGTCATCTTAATACTCCCCATAGACTCTGTTCTGTGATCCATTTACACAAGGTTTTTACTCACTTTTTCCCTTCCTCTTCTCTTCCCTTTAATAGTGTCCTATGGTTGTCAAATTCTCCATGCCCACTTTCCACATTATGTGTCTCCGAAATTTCAATTTTATCTTTTCTGGACCGAAGCACAAGTGTCCTTTTCCTTCCCATTTTTTTCAGCGGCGATGATTATCTAGACTAGCTCGTTAACCATTATACTGCGTTGGGGGCGCCTTTTATTTACTAAGCTTAGTTTAATAGAAGGTCATAAATATCGGTTACCAAGAGAGGAACGAAATTATTACTCAATTGTAATAATCGACACACCCTGTACAACCCAAACTGAAAGGGAAGAGCACCAACTAGTTGGGTGTCGTTTTAATCACTTCTGGGCACCAAGACAGTGTTTCTCACCTGGTGTTCGCTGAAACCCTAGGGTTCTACAAACGATCAGTAGGGTTTCCGCGATAAACAGTGATAAATAGACTAATACATTTTTGAGTCCTTTTTGTTTAATTTTATATTTGTAAATTTACGATACACGTACGGCATATTGTTGGAAAATTCTTGGTTATTATAATAAAGGCTTCCACCTCTGGCATTATTTAAAATTATAATAATTATATGATATGTATTTAGCGGTGTTAATATAGTGTCGGAGGTTGGAAGACGTCGCCAACGATCGCTCACGCTGAAGACGCTATTTATACCGAGGGCTGAAACGAGGAGAAGAGAAACGAAGGTTTGCCGCCGGGGAGAAACATGCTCGACGGAAAGAAGCAACAAGGTGACATCAGGGGAGAGCGTCTTCACATGCATTCATTGTAATCGAAACTTTCACTCCCATGTGGGCCTGTACAGCCATGACAGAAGCTGCCGCACCATATCATTGGGCGCAGGTCCAAGATTTCTCCAGACCGATGGATGCCACACACAATATTAATAAACTAGGAAAAGAAAAAAATAATATATGGCTGACATATCTCTTTTGTAAACAATTGCTATCAACACTTGAGGGCTTTGTGTTTTATTATCTATTTTTGCTAACTGAGTGGATTTGCCGTATTGCCCTTCCAAATAAAATTTCTAAAAACGTGTACTCATGTATAATACGCACCCTCGCTTTATTGCAATTAATTTTCGTTCAAAGTTTCTCGTAAATACGGTAATGTATGGCCTTGGCTCAATCTAGACCAGAGTTTCGTTCCCCAGAACCTCGGGTTTCGTATGCGGTCGATAGAGGTTCCGCGAGAAACCGTGATAAATAGACTAATGAATATTTTTGAGTCATTTTTGTTTAATTTTATATTAGTATTTTTACTATAAACCTACGGCATACTGTTGACAAATCCTTGGTCATTATGGCAAAGGCTTCAACCTATAAAATTATAATAATCATAGGGAATATATTTCGCGATGTCTATATGACATCAGTTTGAAACCGCCTTCACTGGTGTCTTCATATCATATTGAGTAAATGGACACTCGTCTTGCACTCGAGTACAACACGAGTTTCCATATATTATGTTTAACACGTGGACTACGATAAAAATATATAAGTGATAGATATTCTATATAATAATTATTATTCGAGGGTTCCCTGAGACATGAAAACTATTGCAAGGTTTCCACAGGAAGAGTTACTGCCACCAGTCCTAAACTTCACGAGTAAGATCTGCCATGCAACGTCCATTGTAGCCTCAATCCCTTGGTATTCCATTGGTGAGATGTAAGTTCCACTTGAGCAGCTTTTGCCCACAAACCACTGTCTTGTGGAACCGACTCCCAAGAAGATGCTTCCTCGATCACTACAATCTTAGCTTGTTCAAGTCTCGGGTTAACCGTTATCGCCCTCACATATACGCATAAACTGTGCCTTGTACTCTGTAACCCTCTACCTCGAGTGACTCCCAAGTGGATGCTTCCCCGATCACTACAAACTTAGCCTGTTCAAATCTCGGGTTAACGGTTCTGTCCCTTACATATACGCATAAACTGTGCCTCTTACTCCGTAATCCTCTACCTCGAGTGACTCTCAAGAGGATGCTTCCCCAATCAGTACAATCCGTTATATTCCACATAGGTCCACATAATCCAGTGTTTTTTTGCATCCAGTTTAAAATTTCAAATGATAAAACTTGACCTAAACATAGAAACCGTGTTCTTCGTCTCTCTAGCTTTTAAAAAATAAACATTCTTTACAATATAATACAATTAATAAATGATCCTACTCTCAAATTTGTGTGATCCTGGCTAAATTTCACGTCACTTTTAGTGCGTCCCGGTTTGTGAAATTCTATTACGTTACTGTAATCTCTTATTCTGTAACCCTCTACCTCGAGTGGCGTTTGGGTCTTGTACAGGGAACATCATTGTAAATAAAATTCGTCTGGCTGCTGCGTAGAGCCGACTCCCAGAAAAATGCTTCCCTGGTCATTACAATCGTAACCTGTTCAAGTCTAGGGTCAATCGTTATCTTCCCATTTTATCTCTATAAAATGTGTCTCTTACTCCGTAGCCCTCTACCTCGAGTGGCTTTTGGGTCTTGTACAGGGAACATCATTGTAAATAAAATTCGTCTGTCTGCTCTGTAGAACCGACTCCCAGAAAAATGCTTCCCTGGTCATTACAATCGTAACCTGTTCAGGTCTAGGGTCAATCGTTATCTTCCCTATATATCTCCATAAAATGTGTCACTTACTCTGTAGCCCTCTACCTCGAGTGGCTTTTGGGTCTTGTACAGGGAACATCATTGTAAATAAAATTCGTCTGTCTGCTGCGTTGAGCCGACTCCCAGAAAAATGCTTCCCTGGTCATTACAATCGTAACCTGTTCAGGTCTAGGGTCAATCGTTATCTTCCCTATATATCTCCATATAACGTGTCTCTTACTCCGTAGCACTCTACCTCAAGTGGCTTTTGGGTCTTGTACAGGGTAAATTGCACTTTAAGTAATAATAAAAAAGAAGTTTAGGGTAAACCGTTGCCTTCGTATTCCATTGGTAAGAAGACAATCACACTCTGGGGCTTTTTTTCCTCCAAAATCGCGACTTTGTCGAACAGACTTCCCCAATCACTCACTGGCGTGTTACTCTCGTCAAGTCTAAGGTCTACCGTTATCTACTTTCAAGAACGTAATTCAGTAAACTTGAGTGGTTCTTGGGCCTTGTATGAATGAACAACAGTAGAAGCAATATCAGTTGTTAAATCCATAAAAATGTAAACGTATTTGAAAATGGCGAATGAAGAGATGCAAAGATAATATGGATGAAAGAAAGAAAATGGCTACTGCAATGTATTGGAAGTAGGAAGTTTATTAAAATAATCAGAGGGAGGAGTTGGATGTGGGAGAAGGGTGAGGAGTGGTAGAGGAACACAAAGGGTGTGGTGAATGTGAAAGAGGTAAACGGTGAAGAGAGGAAGCAGAGGGGGAACCCGGGAACAGGAGGAGGAGAACTTCTAAAAAGATTTCAAAACGAGGATGAGGAAGAAGTGAAACAGTTGGCTTATGGAAAGGGAAGTAAACAATAGAATTTCAAAGATTAAACAAAACGAAAAACAAACTTAAAAACAATCAGGTTAAAAGAATTAGAAAAAAAATTAAAACAAAAGCAAAATTTGAAAAATATTTATTTATTTTTTGTAACTGATTTTGGTCAGTTTTTTTTTCTTTTCACCAATTCGCTGATTCAGCCGTCAACTCAGAAGGAATAAATATGGTTCGTTTTAACATCACTCCTATTTAAAATCAAAATCAATGTTAAATTTTTTTTTTAAATTTAAAAACACGCAAGAAGCCATTTTTCAACTCCAAATAAACAAACAAAAAAAAAAGAAAAAAAAAAAAGGACAACAACCGAATTTAGGGTCCAGTTCTTCCTTTCAGCAAAATCCTAAATAAAATCCTACAAAGGGTTAAGATAAAACAAAGTTGAATGAACCCCGTGGGCAAAATTATGTTGTTTTCTCGCTATTTGATCAAAAACGTCGCTAAAAGCAAAAATCAAATTAATTTCGAAAACAATTAACGTTAATTAACTCAGTAAAAAGAGGGGAGAGACGGTTGGTAATATGGAGGCAAAGTGTATTCTGATTAAAGCGACATCTTTTCTTTTGTTCACCTTATCGTGCTGAAGTCGCGGCGAAAAATCCCCCTCATCTTCTGGTCAGGTCTAACCGAAGACTTTCCAAACTTACACGACGAGCTATCTCCTTCCCTATCACTCTCATTCACCCATGTCACGAGTTCAGTTACCCATTGCCATCGTAAGGACAGTCGTAGCAGCAGTGGTGTGTCTGAATAACCGGATGCAACCTATCCCTCCCCAGGTTGGTCTTTCTTCTCGTAGATTGTTTGCTATAGTCTCCTCTGCTATCATATGTGCTTCTTTAGGAGAGGTTGCGGTTAACCACACATTTAACGAGGTTACGATTGTACTGACTTATTTCTAAATATTTCTTCTTTCAAATTGTTTGCCAATCAAGGCTAGAGAACACAGTCTACTCTGCTATTATATGCCCTTTTATTGGAGAGAATACGGTTAACCATACACTTGACGAGGTTACGATTGTACTGACTTGGAAAACAATCTCTCGGGAGTTTGTTCTACAAAGTAGCCTTTCTTGGGAAGAATCTGTCGGCGTGAAACTTCCTCTTTACTAATGGAATATAAAAGCAATGAGGATGATTCGAGACTGTGTACGTAACATAGCGGCTCTTAGCTGTAAAAATGAAGACTGGTGGACCTAAAGAAAATAGCGATAGTGTTACGAATAGGGAAAAGGAAAGAAAATATACAATAATTGTCATGAAAGAAATGTTCAATGGTTACTTATCTATCGAATCATATTATTTTCTTTTATTCATGGAAGATATAGGCTATCCTGGCCGTGTAGTTCGTGATCATCTGAAAGATCGAGAGAAAATTATGTGTAATCCGGCCCACGGAGAAAGAAATTACCGTTTTCACGTCTTCTCGATGCAGCGGCTACGATCTTTCTGACCAATTAGTGTAGAGAGGACCCAATCGTTGAACACTACACATGAAAATAACAACCGTTGAATGCTACATATGTTATATTTAATTTCATGTAATAAAGATATAGAGTGGGAGAAGAACGAAACGATAAATAAAGAATGAGAAAGGAAAGAAAATATAAAAAAATGTCATGAGAGAAACGTTCAATTGTTATTTATCTATCGAATCATATTATCGAAGATTTCGCTAATCATTATTTCTTTTATGAATAGTTCGGAGTATATAGATTTTGTTTTGTTTGGATTTAGATATTTCCTTTCATATGTAGTAGTATTTTGGCCTTTCAGTGTAGTTTATTGGTCTGGTTATCATCCTGAAAGCGCTTTGCTCTTATTCCCGGATGATATAGGCTATTCTAGTTTTGGAGTTCCTGATCATCCCGGAAGATTTCAACTTTGCGTCTCCGGAAGATCGGGAGACAAACTGATGTGAGAGCCAGCCCAATAAACGTTTTCACGTCTTCTTGATGAAGCGATTATGATCTTTCTGACCAGTTAGTGGAAGGACACACCCAATTGTTGAACGTTATATACGAAATTAACAACCGTTGAACGCTACTGATGAAATTATCAACCGTTGAACGCTACTGATGAAATTATCAACCGTTGAACGCTACTGATGAAATTAACAACCGTTGAACGCTACTGATGAAATTATCAACCGTTGAACGCTACTGATGAAATTATCAACCGTTGAACGCTACTGATGAAATTAACAACCGTTGAACGCTACTGATGAAATTATCAACCGTTGAACGCTACTGATGAAATTAACAACCGTTGAACGCTACTGATGAAATTATCAACCGTTGAACGCTACTGATGAAATTATCAACCGTTGAACGCTACTGATGAAATTAACAACCGTTGAACGCTACTGATGAAATTATCAACCGTTGAACGCTACTGATGAAATTAATAATCGTTGGACGTTATATATGAATTTAAGAATTCAGCTGTTGAACCAATTCAAAGGCGGTCAAGGCTGTATTTTTAAGAAACAGAAAGAAGGCATTAAAAAAATGAAAGAAAAATTTAATAATTTTAGGATGGGGATTTATATTTTATGTCAATTAAGAAGGTCATGTCACAGTAGCGAGAGGCTTGCGGCGTTTCATCTCTGGGAAAGGAGTTAGGTAGAAAATAATTCATCACCCACAAGGCTGCGTAGGCGTTTTTGAAATCTATCAAGACGGGCTGGGAAACTTTCAGCCCATATATTGTGCAATGTTCTATTTTTGGTCTGATCTGACTCTTGTAAAGATAGTGTATAGCAGGGGGAGGGGGGTCAGATACCTCCTGGAGCGGTACAGAGAACTGACCCTTTTTCCAGGATCTTTTGCTTTGGATCGGATAGATCAGTTCCACTTGCGGTCTGGCGATGAGCTTTGGCCCCAGTAGACCTTCAAAGCAAGGTACTTCTTAGAAAAAAAATATCATTGATTTGTGAAACTTCCGTGTCTGTTCCCTGATCGTGTGATTCAAATAATTAAAACAGGACTCAGTGAAATTTTCACTGGTACTGATAAATTTACAGACAGACATTGCCAAGTAAACTTCTTTATAACTGACAGCCAAACATCACCACGTAACCTTGCTAGTTTGATGTTTTTATAAACTGACCGCCGTAGTTGGAGAGAATCACTATTTTAGCTTTCTGCGTATAATAAAATGACACTTTTTGATCCAAGTACAGAACTCCTTTTTCGATGCATAATGAATGCCAACCATAAGAGCCTTCAGAAATGACGACATCGAGATATAAAATGAAGAAATTTAACTAAAAACAGTTTCCTTTCAAAACAATAATTTCTGCAGGTCAATCGTGGCAAAATGGTAGCTTTGTAGCGATCAGTTGTCTCCCTTTAAATACGCCCAAACGTATTACCTCCCTTTAATTCATGTTGTTATGTTTAGTTGTTGTTTTTTTTAAAGCAAGAGTTTACTGGGTGTGGAGGAATTAGAAAACAAACATTACTAAGGACCGTGAACAAAGAAAGAGTAATCAGGACGAGAGCAGATAACGATAGACATTGCATTTAAATTTTTGAAGGTCAAGGTTGACTGGAAACCTTCATGGAGCCGGAAGAGAGTTTCGCAAACGAGAAATGCGAGAAAAGAAACTGTTAGCATATAACTTCCCGTTACATCTAGACGTTTCAACAGTAAAATGATGAGACCTTACAGCCAATCTAGTACTGCGCTTAAATTCATAAAGTCTACGTACCATAGAGGAGAGTTGATCAGAACATTTACCATGAAAGTATTTATAGAAAAAGGAATAGGGAAGCTATATTATGGCGGTGGGAAAGGAACTTTAAAGAAGACATTTAATCAAGAAGCCGGAACAGACATCCAAAAGCGAGAAGTGTTGACGTACTCGCCAGTATAAAATTACTGTTAGCATAGAACTTACAATTACATCTAGCCGTTTCAACTGTAAAATGATGAGACCTTACAGCCAATCTAGTACTGCGCTTAAATTCATAAAGTCTACGTACCATAGAGGGGAGTTGATCAGAACATTTACCATGAAAGTATTTATAGAAAAAGGAATAGGGGAGCTATATTATGGCGGTGGGAAAGGAACTTTAAAGAAGACATTTAATCAAGAAGCCGGAACAGACATCCAAAAGCGAGAAGTGTTGACGTACTCGCCAGTATAAAATTACTGTTAGCATAGAACTTACAATTACATCTAGACGTTTCAACTGTAAAATGATGAGACCTTACAGCCAATCTAGTACTGCGCTTAAATTCATAAAGTCTACGTACCATAGAGGAGAGTTGATCAGAACATTTACCATGAAAGTTTTTATAGAATAGGGAAGCTATATTATGGCGGTGGGAAAGGAACTTTAAAGAAGCCATTTAATCAAGAAGCCGGAACAGATTTCCAAAAGCGAGAAGTGTTGAAGTACTCACCAGTTTAAAATTACTGTTAGCATAGAACTTACAATTACATCTAGACGTTTCAACTGTAAAATGATGAGACCTTGCCGCCAATCTAGTACTGCGCTTACATTCATAAAGTCTACGTGCCATAGAGGAGAGTTGATCAGAACATTTACCATGAAAGTATTTATAGAAAAGGAATAGGGAAGCTATATCATGGCGGTGGGAAAGGAACTTTAAAGAAGCCATTTAATCAAGAAGCCGGAACAGATTTCCAAAAGCGAGAATTGTTGAAGTACTCACCAGTTTAAAATTACTGTTAGCATAGAACTTACAATTACATCTAGACGTTTCAACTGTAAAATGATGAGACCTTACAGCCAATCTAGTACTGCGCTTAAATTCATAAAGTCTATGTACGATAGAGGAGAATTCATCAGAACAGTAACCATGAAAGTATTTATGGAGGCTACATTACGGCGGTGCGAAAGTGAATGAAGCCAAGACAAGATCAACAATATTGCCAATTCTTCATTGGATTTTATCAATAATCTCAAAATATACAGCAAAGACAAAGTTATAAGATAGGTTTGTAGGCATTATCATGGTATAGCTTTTCTTTTGTAAGTAAAATCCTAATGGGGAATTTGCTCTTAACTGAATAGCTCATATTGTGGATACTGCTTAAGTTATGTGTCTTCCTGCCTAATGGAGGAAGGATGGATATGATTTTCACAGCACAACAAATCCAAGAGAAGTGACATGAACAAAAACAAAGCCATTTTTAGGTCTTTATAGATCTTACAAAGGCCTTCAATTCTGTAAACAGAGAATTTATAAGAAAACTTTTGAAATGCTTAGGCTGGCCTCGCTATTACATAGATATGATCCAATTGATTCGTGATGACGTCTATTAATATTAATAATGGTGGTTTACTTTCAGGACCCATCAAGGTATGAATGGTGTTAAGCAAGGTAACCTTGTAGCATGCACATTGGTCTCCGTTTTCTTTTGTTATTCTTCTCCATGCCTTGAAGGACTGTGACCAGAGTGTGTATGTGTGGGTATATATCATCTAACTGGTAAGCTATTCAACATCAGACAATTCTCTGCTGAATTTAAGACATTTCAAGCTCTTGTCAAAGTTTTTATATATGCCCATATCTGCAATCTAGTCACCCAAACAAAACAGGAAATGCAAGTTCTGATAGATCTTTTCTGTTCCTACAAAGCTTTCAGCCTGGACAAGACATTGATTGCATCTCAGCCTGCTCCAGATTCACCAACAATATTTGTGGATGGCTACAAAGGGAAGATGGTAGACAAATTCACATACCTTGGGCACACTATAGACACAGCACATCTTTACAGGGAAATATCTGCTTTAAGGACTGTGACCAGTATGCGTATATATATATATATATATATATATATATATATATATATATATATATATATGTGTGTGTGTGTGTGTGTGTGTGTGTGTGTGTAATTTGGCAGCAACTTTTCTTTTAAACATGTTGTATTGAATGTTAAAGACAACATCATCCTGCATATTTTGTTTAGAAAATATGAGAAAATTCAAAAGAAAATATACAGGACAATGTTGTCTTTAATATTCAACACAACATATATATATATATATATATATATATATATATATATATATATATATATATATATATATATATATATATATATTCATTAAAAACGACTGACAAATGAAATGAAATCTGCATGAAAGAAAGATTGCTGCCTAAATACACAAATATATATATATATATATATATATATATATATATATATATATATATATATAATAAAAAATATAATAAAAAGGCTTAAACGCTAATATTACATGGTTAAAATTTATTACATTGTAATTACGATCCAATTCATCAGACCTACAAATTCAAAAAGAAATCAGAAAAAATAACTCCGGGAATAAAAAAATAAAAATTTAGCGAGAGTGTATGTATGAGAGTGGGGGACTAATGTGAGAGGTAAATGAAAGCTCTAGAGAGGGGTAACAGACGAGAGAAGAACAGGAAGGCCTAAAAGTGAAGGTGGGAATTAAAATTTAATAGAGAGAAGTTTTAAAGAGAAGTTAGATAACAGTTTAAATGAGAGAGATACAGATAAATATGAATTAATTTCCGATGCATAATTCATTACTGAATCGCTGACCTAAATTAAATTAAAAACCGACACCGGAAATGGGTTTATGGATTTGTGGTGACACTACGCACAATAATCTAATCTTAAAAATCAGAATATGAGAAAGAGAGAGAAAAAAGAAAAGAAAAAGGGGGAAGATGGAGGTCGGGGCAACTAAAACCGAAGGGCATTTATAAAAGAGCCGCTGCACAATTTTCTTTTAAATTTCTTTTTGAATTTGTATGTCTGATGAATTGGATCACAATTACGATTCCAATGTAATAAATTATAACCATGGAGTACTAGTGTTTAAGCCTTTTTTTTATTATATTCTTACACTGTCCTGTCCTGGTTCTACCTGGATTCTATCCTCTTGGAATTTTATCTATCTATCTATCTATCTATCTATCTATCTATCTATCTATCTATCTGTGTGTGTATTAACCACTAATATTATATATATATATATATATATATATATATATATATATATATATGTGTGTGTGTGTGTGTGTGTGTGTGTGTGTCTGTGTGTGTGTGTCTGTGTGTGTGTGTGTGTGTGTGTGTGAAAAGTGTGTATATATAAATATAAATATATATGTGTAATATATAGTATATATTATTATTTATATATTATATGCGCGGTACTTATTACAAAGCACTCAATATCAGGGATAGAGCTAAAATATTTGGTTGGATTCATGTGAGTTTGTCACCCTGGGTTTCACGCTTTTGCGATCGTCAGACAAACTGATTAATTTTTTTAAATTTTGGATTTAGGTTACGTGTATTGTTGTTTTTATGGAAGTGGGAGGAATATAGTCGTCGTGATGTCACTCATGCGAACGCAAACCTAGATGCATGCCCGTAAACACATTGAGGTACGCAGCCACACATACACACGCGCTCACCCACCGGGGCTCACACAAACATGAATATATGTAGACAGTATGCGACTTGACATATGTATGTATATGTGTGCTGTTGTCTACATACATACGCATTTGATTATTGAATTTCAGGGATGGGATGTGTATCCATTTTTCTCTTGAATGTAGCCACGTGTGGCTGCGTACCTCAATTGGTTTACGGGCATGCATCTATATTTGCGTTCGCATGAGTGACATCACAACGACGATTACGATTCTCCCCTCCATTTCCACAATAACACCAATACACGCAACAATTAATCAGTTTGTCTGACGATCGCAAAAGCACGAAACTCAGGGTCACAAACTCACATCAATCCAACCATATATATATATATATATATATATATATATATATATATTTGTGTATTTAGGTAGCAATCCTTCTTTCATGCACATTTCATTAAAAACGACAGACAAGGTGCTTTTATTTAGCTTTTTATACAATTTCTCATGCGATCTAATAATTTTTTTCTTTTTGGAAGGATAAATTATATTAAAACTATTCGAATGTTTTTTTTATCAATGTATGTATGTATATTTTATAAAATGTTTTCATTTTTTGTTTCGAAACACGGTCAAGATATTATGTCCATGTTCAAAGTTGATATTATTAAGTGTTGGTTTGTTTCTTTTTATTAATAAGGCTTCCATTATTTTTAGCCTTTTTTTTGCATGTAGATGAGGCTATTATATTAGTGTTGTCGACAAGTATGTTACGAATGAAAACATTTTATAAAATATACATACAAGAAACTATTTACAATATACATACAGCAAACTATTTCTAATTCTTACAGTTAAAATATAATCCTTGAAAATGGCTAAATGTATAGCCGAAAGCGCTCGGATAAAAAGAACATTCGGACAGTTTTTATATAATTTATCATCCAAAAAGAAAAGAATTATTAGACCGCATGAGAAATTGTATAAAAACTAAATAAAAGCACCTTGTCTTTCGTTATTAATGAAATGTGCATATATATATATATATATATATATATATATATATATATATATATATATATATATATATATATCATCCAACTGGTAAGCTATTCAACATCAGACAAAATATACAGCAGGAGCAAAAGAAGAACGGATAATAGACTTATAAATATGAAAGATTGATTCTGAAGATGAAGATTTTCTGGCACGACAGAGTGACCCAACTTTCCTTGTAGCAGATGTAGCTAAAATATGCCAAATCCTGTCAAATGTCTTCGAGATAACCAAAGCAAAAGCCCAAGCTTCACCATAGACTCACCAATAACCTCTAACACATCAGCAGTTGACTTAGAGAAGCAAAAGCCAAGTGAGATGATTAACCATTTCAGAGTCCATTAGAGCCTCTAGTAGCAGGATCATCATAAAATAAAGAATCCATTTCTTGCCCCAGTTAACAATAGACTGAAGGCCATTTTATAGATCAGCTTCTAATTTAACCTTATCTATCTAAAAAGAGTTACTATAGAGACAAGATTAAATTTTTGGATACCAAGTTGAGAACTGATGTCACCAGGAAGGTCATTTATGAAAATTAGAAAAAAATAAGGGTTCAAGGAGAGATCCCTGCATTGGTACAAAAAGATCTAGAAGAGTGGCCGTTGAGGGCAACTTTCATTTCTCGATTTGGTAAGAAAGACCGAATCAGTTAGATTAATTCATCTCGAAATACGATAGCCTTTCAACTTTTGAAAAAGTCTGACATGACAAACTCTGTTAAACGCTTTCGAGACGTCCAAAGCAACAGCCCGAACTTCACCAGTCTTATCTAAAGCTTAAAAGACTCTTTCAGCAATAACCGTTATCACCTGAGAACTTGACCCAGCGAAAGCTATATTGTTTATCTAAAAGAACGACGTACGAGGTGAGATGCTCCACCAATTCAAAGTTGATTATAGCGTAACATTCACCAGCGTCCCAGTGATTTTCTGCTGAAGTTCCGCTAGGCTTGTAGTCAAGTGAACGTGGTGGCTATTTCAAACAGCACATTATCATTATCAATGGCAATCCCGGTTCCTCAGTCCGTACTGAGGTTCTGGAAAACGTTACGCAAGCCATGCTACAGCGTGTTTGGCAGGTGCTGGACTACTGACATGTGGTGAGTATATTGAACATTTGTAAAGCTTTGTGAAATCGATTATAAAACCTATATCCCTTTGAATATCTTGTTCGAATTTTGATAAATAAATCTGTTATTGTTCAATATGAAACCTATTTAATTTCGTATTTGTTTTTGTTAATCATTTCACCCCAAGCAAGGCGGGAATGCCACTAGTACGCAGTGTATTATAGGGATTGAAAGTGAAAGAAAAGACTAGGTATAGTGAGAATTGAAGAAAAGACGAAAGATGAACGGGATTCAAGAAGACAGAAGATGGCGATTGACGTTGCATTTAAATTTATGAAAATTGTACTTATCAGGGGCGCAAGTAAACGGAAGCGATTTCCACAGGTGGAAAGTGCGAGAAAAGAAACTGTTGTAGTCAAAGTGGTGTTTTCATTCGCCTATTTCAACATAAAATAAGTGGGACCAAGATGCTACAAGAGTAGTACACTTACAATCATGTAGTCTGGGCACCAGAGAAAAGAAAGCTCATCAGAGCAGTTACTATGAAAATATTTGTAGAAAAGACAGAGGGAAGCCACGTCACGTCGTGAAAAAGTAACTGAAGTCGAGATGCCAAGTCAAGATCGATTACATTGCAGATCTTCCTTTGGATTTTGTCAAGAGGCGAACAGCTGGAGCACCAGACCAGATATGGCAAGAGTATTCAATGAGCGGCCGAATGGAAGATTTTCTAAATGTGCAAGATGAACTCTGACGAGAGAAAACTTTTGGCACGACACAGTGAACCAACTTCCCTTGCAGTCGATGCAACTATTGATTCGATGTAGTTGTTCCACTTTCAAGTCATTTGAATATGTGATACCAAGAATTGCCTGGGACACGTAGTTACTCAGATATTTAAATTATTTCATTTTTTTTTGGCGGGGGTGCCCTGTAGAAATTTAATATATTTTACGTATATTATTATCTTAATATAATATTAGGACAGGCGAATGAGCTTTACACATATTCTTATTGATTAATCTTATATGAGACTGGAATTTTGTCCAGTTTTGAGTTAAGTAGCAGGGACTTTGTTCACTGGTTTTTTTTATCTCCCTGGGATTTTGTCATCGATTCAATTTAACCAGTGAATAGTGTTGCCAGCTTTTATGTTGCATTTCGATGGGATCATCAAACTATAAATTTATATTATAATATTATTATCGAATTGTTTTTCATTTCAAATCCACAAGGACTGAATTATAATTACTAAAGTAGGTACTTCCAAAGATTCGCGATACCTAAGGTTTGAAATTCAATTTTACAAACGAAATTTTTTCATTTAATTATTTATTTTAGCTTTAATTTCAAGCTAACCGATTAAATTTAATATTTCGAATAAACAAAATATTTTGCTGTATTTCACAACGAATTTAAATTGACTGGAAGTTGTTTTCGTTTCGAAATCAATAATATCGCTGATTTTAGCGCCATAAATTACGTCATCGCAATGTAATTAAAAATTTAAAAAATCTTTCAAAAGTAAAATATCCTTTCCTGAAACTTTAGTTGAGGAATATTAACTGATTTAAAGTTTAATTAATCTGATGTGAAATAAATATTATTTACTTTTAGTTTAAAATATCGCAGAAACTTTTAACATTTACGGTGTTGACAGTTTGAATTGACAGACGGAAGTTTATTTAATGTTTGCTTACGGTGAAAATATCTGTAAAATTTATTTGAAAAATATATAACGTGAATTTGTATGAATGATTCAATGCAATATATATATATATATATATATATATATATATATATATATATATATATATATATAAACAAAACGAAAGAACAGTAAGATATATAATCCGGTGTTCTTATTGATATTTTTATTTTTTATTTTTACAAAACAGTGCTCAATGTAAATTCACAGAGCATAAATATTATAAATTAACTGATTTAAAATATGTTTTTTTAGCGAAAAAAATTAATATTTTAATTTATAATATATATATATATATATATATATATATATATATATATATATATATATATATATATTTAACCAAAATTATATATATTTAACCAAAATTATATATATATTTAACCAAATTATATATATATATATATATATATATATATATATATATATATATATATATATATATATATACATATATATATTTAACCATATTATATATATATATATATTTAACCAAATATATATATATTTAACAAAATTACATATATATATTTATTTTAAATATATATTTAACCAAATTATATATTCAACCAAAATTATATATATATATATATATATATATAAATTATATATATATATATATATATATATATATATATATATATATATATATATATATATATATATTTAACCAAAATTTCTAAAAAGTATAACAAATATAATTTACTAATAAAAATACTTTGGTCTTAATAATAACATAAATATTTCAATGATATAACTTTGTTATTATTAAGTTTGGGACATTTTTTCATTATGGTATGCTAGTTTTTTAGCGAATCAGTCGTTGTCGTACCTCTACTAAAGAGAAACATATTGTAAAATCACTGAATGATGGGAGCAGGATATGGAAATCATTCACAAGATTAGAACACGAAAACGGAAAGTTTTCACCCAATACCAGGCCTGAGAGTCACTCAAGGTAGAGAAACTGTAATGATGAATGAGGTGTGTGGCATGATTGAAAGCGGTGGGAAGTGAAGATTATAAAAACTAAAACTCGCAAAGAGTTTCATTAATAAATTTATTTATAAGTAAGAGTATACAAATGAAAAGATTTGAAATTGACAACATTTCCATTTCAGTGAAACCAAGTAGCGTCACTGATATGCCAGCCTCGTGTTTTCACGCGGTCAAACCGGAATAGTCGATTATTCATTAGGTATTGGCAGGGCGTAACGGTCGTGCGAAGTAAGAGCTAAATAACTAACGCATGGAGGGAGGAACAAGCAACATTATAATAGTGATCATTATAATGTGTTTTTGTAGGATGTATGATATTATCTGAAAAAAAAAAAAGTGAGGATTATGAGACAAAGTTCAAAAGCTATAAACGACGCGTTTCTCTGAGAACCTCCGCTGCTTTCAGCTTGTTCAGGTTAGAATAAAAGACAAAACTGCGTTCGAATGTCTGAGCCACCTCCTATTCTCAGAGACGTTGACGCCAGATTTTTTTTTTTTCTTAGCGATCGTCGCCAGCTGTTTCGTGCTCATTGAAGAGCTTATTCAGAATGTCAAAATGTCCTGCATTTATATATATTTTTGAAGAGGCGAACAAGTTTCTTGTACACGTACAGAAAACGCAAAACATCGTTTTTTTTTTTTATTGAAGTCAACATTTAGAGGCGACAGGCTCATTCATGCTAGACGCAATCGTCAAGCCACGAGTGTTGTTTTTTCTCTATTATTTTGTCATTTTGCCGGAAGACATCCATGAAGTAATAAATAAAAAAACTGCTCCGCTTTAATTATCTTCCAAAACCAAAATAAAACTATTAATTAAGCGATACAAACAATTAGTAGATAGCGATTGACATTTCATTTCAATTTTTGAAGATCGATTTTGATTTGAAAGCAAGAGGCCAGAAGAGAGAAGTGAGAGAAGAAACTGTTGGCATAGAACTTACGGTTGCATCTAGCCAGTTCAACTGTAAATTGATGAAACCTTCCGCGTTTAAATCCATGAAATCTATGTACCTCATAGGACATTTTATCAAAACAATTACAGCTTGAGTGTTCTTTATCTGAAATTCTCAAAACCGAAAACCTCCAAAATCCGAAGGTTTTTCAGGTGATGATATGACTTGTCACAAATGGAAAAAATTGTAATTAACTGCGAAGTTTCCTATGTGATGTGTAGCTTTTTTTCAAGAAACCTCATCCGCTCTGGATTGGGCTTCTCCGTCCCAGCTATGTAGCCAACGTTGGTGCCAGTTTTTTGTTAGCGTTCGTGGATTACTTACCAGGTGTTTCGTGCTCAGTAAAGATATTATTCAAAATGTCAAAAAGTCCTGCATTTATATATTTCTTAAGTAATGATCATGTTTTTTGTACACGTACAGAAAGTACAAAACTTTATATTTACGTGAAACTTTCACCACTTAAAATTCCATGTGAGCATTACATAACTGGCGTCATTAACGTTATCTGTCAGTCTGTTATATGCCGTGCATGATACATGCTTAGGCGATCATGTATCTTTCGATACAGGACTGACGAGGCAGATTTTTTCCAGCGGTAGGTTGCCATTTCTTTCCGTGGTAGACCAGTTGCCATTCAAGGCTATAGAACCCGGTCTGTCCTGCTATTTACCCATAGTTGGGGGGGGGGGGCGGAAAGAAGAGGATTCATAACTTTCCCAGTCAGTTATGTGCCATGCGTGATACACGGTGAGGCGATCATGTATCTTTCGACAAACAGAAGGGGCACCAGACCATATATGGCAGCAATACTCCATGCAAGGGCGAATGGCTGATTTGTAGATTTGATGGATCGACTCCGGGGAGAAAAATTTCCTGGCGCGACACACACACACACACACACACACACACACACACACACACACACACACACACACACACACACACACATATATATATATATATATATGTATATATATATAAAAATTTTCTATTTCAAAAAATGAAAACGACCTGCATTTATACATTTTTTGTAAATAGTAATCATGTTTTTTGTACTCGTACAGAAAGTACAAAACATTATTTGTACGGGAAATCTGAATTTCACCACTTAAAAAATTCCGTGTGATAATTACATGACTAGCGTCATTACCTGTATCTGTAAATACACAAAATTTATTAAATTTAACATAAAACTATTTTCAGGATATATTTTATAAAACTACTTTCAGGATATATTTTATAAAACTACTTTCAGGATATATTTTATAAAACTACTTTCAGTATATATTTTATTTATACAAAACTAACTTCCGGGTATATGTATAAGCTGTGTATAGGGATATCGTATTTATGCTTGGGTTCCATTCCCACGCTGCCCCATTTTACAGATGCTTTATAAACTTAAATAGTCTGTATTCGAAAATCCGGAAAAAAAATTTCGGATAAAGGATTCTCAAGCTGTATAGAAATATCAAATCTCCTGAAGGTAACAAAGGAAAGCGAGAAGAAAGGACTAACTGGTATTGGTAAAACAAAATGTATGGTTGGCTGCAAGAGGCCAAACAAGCAGATTACAAATGAGATATACCAAAATTAGACAAGTGTAAAAAATTAAATATCAAGGAAGTGTTTTAACAGACAATGAAAAATACAGCAACAAAATCTGAAGGCTCTTTGAAGTAGCGAAAGATATCTTCCAGAAGTTAAGCAACGTATTAAGATACGGCAAAATTTCACTGGAAACAAAGAGTACTGAACTGTTACGTGATATCAGTCCTCCTATATGGCAGTGAATGTTGAACAATCTCTTCAAAGATGAAGAAGAGACTTGAAGCAAGAGAAACAAAGAAAAGAGCACTGAACTGTTATATAATATCTGTCTTCCTATATGGCACTGAATGCTGGACAATCTCCTCACAGATGAAGAAGAGACTTGAAGCAAGAGAAAAAAGAAAAGAGTACTGAATTCTTACGTAATATCAGTCTTCCTATAGAGCAGTGAGTGCTGGACAATCTCCTCAAAGATAAAGAGACTTGAAGCAAGAGAAACAAAGAAAAGAGTACTAAACTGTTATGTAATATCAGTCCTCCTATATGGCAGTGAATGCTGGACAATCTCCTCACAGATGAAGAAGAGACTTGAAGCAAGATAAATAAAGAAAAGAGTACTAAACTGCTATGTAATATCAGTCCACATATATGCCAGTGAATCCTGGACAATCTCCTCACAGATGAAGTGATTGGAGCAAGAGAAAGAAAGAAAAGAGTACTGAACTGTTATGTAATATCAGTCCTCCTATAATGCAGTGAGTGATGGACAATCTCCTCACAAATGAAAACAAAAAGGACGCTTATATGTACCATCAGAAACAGGCAGTTAAAATTACTAAGGCACATAATGAGAAAAGAGGGCTTGGAAAATTTAATACTTACAGGACTGATTGAAGGCAAGAGAGATAGATAAAGTAGAAAATAAGCAACCCCACGAGTTTGTGTAAATGTTTTACAGAACAGGGATTAGATAAGGGCTACAAAGGACAAGAAGTTGTGGAGTGCCACGTCATGCAGGGAGAGGGTACATAGAAGAAGAAGAAGAAGAAGAAGAAGAAGAAGAAGAAGAAGAAGAAGAAGAAGAAGAAGAAGAAGAAGAAGAAGAAGAAGAAATGGATAAACAATTTAGACTTGATCATCTTACCGTCAGTGAAACGACAGGTATCGAATGAGTATTTATCGTAAACACGGCAACGCGTTAACAAAAAGAGAAGAAATCAGGTTGAAGAAAATTGAGAAGGAAAAAAAATTGAAGCGGAAGAAGAATGAAAGAATCAGACGATACATTAAGAAATAAAAAAAAAAGAGAATTTTGGCGGGAGAATGAAAAGAATGGAAAAATGAATGAAATGTAAAATGAATAACTAAACAAAATGAATAATAAAAAAAGCACATTTCAAAGAAAAACAGTTGAAATTGATATCTGTATGCTTTGAAGCCGCTTCCCTTCCGACAGAGTGACTTCTTTCCCGCTTTGATGTACGGCTTTTAATGGTCATGTGTCACCCCCCCCCCACTCCAACCACCACCTACATCCACACACACACACTTTGGTGTCAGTCTTGTCCCTTTATCCGCTTCTTTCGTACGCATCAGGATCACCCATTCTCATATCTCAATTTCTGTCTTTCTCTTTTTCGTTTCCTCGTTTTCTTCCTCTCTTCTTAGCTTTTCATTCGTCTTCTTTTTGCCTTCTACTCTTCTATATTGCCTTCTCCCTTTTCATTTCTTTATCCAAATCCTTCTTTCTTTCTTTCCTGATTTCTCGTCTTTTCCCCTCACATTTTTTCTTTGTCGTTTTTGCCTTTTCTTTCTTTCTTTCTTTCTTTCTTTCTTTCTTTCTTTCTTTCTTTCTTTCTTGTCTTTTCGTCTCACTTTCTTTGTTTGTCGTTTTTGCCGTTTCTTTCTTTCTTTCTTTCTTTCTTTCTTTCTTTCTTTCTTTCGTTATTTCTTTCTTTCTTTCTTTCTTTCCTGATTTCTCGTCTTTTCGTCTCACTTTCTTTGTCGTTTTTGCCTTTTCTTTCTTTCTTTCTTTCTTTCTTTCTCGTCTTTTCGTCTCACTTTCTTTGTCGTTTTGCCTTTTCTTTCTTTCTTTCTTTCTTTATTGATTTCTCGTCTTTTCGTCTCACCTTCTTTGTGGGTTTTTGCCTTTTCTTTCTTCCTTTCTTTCTTTCTTTCTTTCTTTCTTTCTTTACTGATTTCTCGTCTTTTCCTCTCACTTTCTTTGTCGTTTTTGCCTTTTCATTCTTTCTTTCTTTCTTTCTTTCTTTCTTTGTCGTCCTTCCCTTTTCTTTCCTTTTTGTCGTCTTTTCCTCTTTCTTTCTTTCTTTCTTTCTTTCTTTCTTTCTTTCTTTTTTTTATATCATTCTTTGGATTTCTTTCCTGTTTCCTCTTTCTTTCTTTCTGTCTTTCTTTCTGTCTTTCTTTCTTTCTTATATCATTCTTTGGATTTCTGATTTTCTTTCTTTTCTGTTCTTTTTCTTTTTCTCTCTTAACCCGATAATTCTTTATTTCGTATTTCTTTCTTTTCACTTTTTAAAAAATTCCTTTTGGCTTCCCTCCCTCCCTCTGTCTCCTTTCTTTATCATTCTTAGATTCTCTTTCTTTCTTGATCTCATTCACTCTTCATTTCATTTTTTCCCTCTCGCCTTTCGCATTCTTCGTCTTACTCTTTCTATTTTCTTTTATTTCTTTCTTCTCCTTTCCTTCTTTACTTTTCCGACTTTTCCTTTTCATCTTATAATTCTCTCCTTCCAGCATTCCCCTCTCCACTTCCGTTTTCGCCTTTCCGCCATCTTTTTTTTCTTTTCCTTACTTTTCTTTTTTTGTCGACATTTCGTACCACAGATGCTCACTACAATATCTGAAGAAGTCGGGGATCTAAAAGGCTGATTTAATTTCCCTTCTTATTTCATGTAAATCTTTTCGCCTGTTTTATTTTACTTTTTCTTTACACGACGAACACCAGCAAGCAGACCAATACTTAGCTACACAAAGGCTCACTGGATTTGGCGGGATGCGGATCAAAGATGGCGTTAGTCAAGGGCTGAGACTCTGATGTTTGACTTCAAATGAATCGGAGAAGGCTGATCTTAAAAGGCGATTTAACCCTTGCAAAAACATTTGAGAAACGTTGTCTGAAATAATCGTAAGGATTGACTTGTGTCCCGTGTGCGTAGTGTTTGTTTTGTGCTAAAAGTGGAGTATAAAAAAAATGTCTGATTTGGTCCAAACTGCTAAAAAGAAAAAGAGTAAACCTCAAAAAATATCTTTAAATTTACAATTATTAAAAGCAGCAAATAATAATAATAATAATAATAATAATGATAATGATAATAATAATAATAATAATAATAATGATAATAATAATAATTATTATTATAATAATAATAATGGTTACAAAATAAATAACAAAATATTCACCTACTCCACATGGATGATCTCAAACTCTTTGCCAAAGACGACAATGAGTTGAAGGGCCTCCTTAATATTGTAAAATACTTTAGTGACGACATAGGTATGAACTTCGGATTAGATAAATGTGCTAAAGTAACATTCAAGAAAGGTAGAATTTTAGAAGCACCCTTAATAGATTTAGATTTTGTCACGAAGATTAGCATGATGAAGCTTATAAGTACCTAGGAATTAGTGAGGGAGATGGCATACAACACACCCAAAAGAAGGAGGAGGTAAGAAAGAAGTACTACAGGCGTGTACGCCTGGTACTAAATACCGAGCTAAACTCAAAAAACCGAATATCAGCCATAAACACCTTAGCTGTTCCTGTGGTGCAATACAGCTTTAATGTACTTAACTGGACCATAGCTGAAATTAAGCGAATGGACGCCAAAACGAGAAAGCTCCTCACTTGCTACCGCATGCATCATCCCAAAGCTGATATTGATCGCCTGTATGTACCCAGATCCAAAGGAGGCGGAGGACTAGTTCAACTAGAACTATCCTACAAAACTACAACAATTGGCCTCCAAAGATACTTGGAAAATACAGAAGATTGGATGATGGTATGTGTCAAGGAACATGAAAGTAGTAAGTGTCTTTACTCTGTAGTAAAGGAAGCTGACAAATTCAAAATGGAGTTTCAAATGGGCGCAGAAATGCAAATACATCACTGTACACAGGATGAAGCTGCAAAATACTTAAAAAAGAATGCAAAGACAAATGCGACCGATAAGATACAGAAACAATAGCAAGATAAACCGCTCCACGGCCAATTCTCTGCTCGTACCAAACAAGCTGATGTAGACAAAAACCGTACCCATCAGTGGCTACGTAGTGCAGGGTTGAAAGCTGAAACTGAAGGTTTTATCATTGCTGCACAGGACCAATGCTTGTTAAATAGGAATTATCAAGCACATATACTAAAATACTGTGTTAGCCCAAAATGCAGATTCTGTGATAAATATCCAGAAACCATTGATCATCTTGTATCAGGTTGCACGATATTGGCACCCACTGAATATAAAACCCGGCATGACAGAGTGGGCCAATATCTGCACTGGAAAATTTGCAACGCCTACAGGAAGGAAACTGAAAGAAACTGGTACGAACACCACCCAGACCCGGTTACGGAGATAGGACCTGTTACAATTCTATGGGACTACACAATACACACTGACAGAACAATCAAAGCCAACCACCCAGACATTGTTATTAAAGACCACAAACAAAATAAGTGCCTCCTTATTGATATGGCAGTCCCTGCAGACTGCAATGTATCTTTGAAGATATTCGAAAAGCTGTCAAAATACAAGGACCTTGAAATAGAAATCTCAAAAATGTGGCACATGGGAACATCAACAATCCCTGTTGTGGTTGGAGCCCTAGGATTGGTTGGAAAAGATTCCAGTAGACTGATTGAAGGGATTCCTGGAAGCCGATGTCGTAATGAAATACAAAAAATTGTTCTGACAAGTACAGCCCACATTTTACGAAGGGCTTTATCTATGTAAAATTGTTATTTTTTGTTTTTATTTCTATCAGTTGAAAGTGTCATCATGCCATTTCTAACCTTAGGTCTCTGGGCGCGACATGGAAAGAAATGTGTGCACACATCAAATTCAATTTCCAAAGGAAATAAAAACAATAATAATAATAACAACAAAAACAACAAATAATAATGGCGTACAGCATCTTGTCCATGTTATTAATAATGGTGATCATTATGAAAATCGTCTGGAGCTTCGAAATTCAAACTGATTACCCAATCCAGATGTGCAGATGAAATTATCGTATGACGAGGGAAAAAAAGTTTTTGCGCGATGCCGGGATTTTTGAAAACCAAGCGACATTGGATTTTAAATTTTGCGACTTTTGGGGACTATTTCTAAATAGAATCTGGCCTAATAAGAAGGACATCGAAGAACTTCGGAGAAGAAGAAGAAGAACATCGGAGAAGAAGAAGAAGAAGAAGAAGAAGAAGAAGGAGAAGAAGAAGAAGAAGAACATCGGAGAAGAAGAAGAAGAAGAAGAAGAAGGAGAAGAAGAAGAAGAAGAAGAAGAAGAAGAAGAAGATGTAGACGAAGAAGAAATTTGAAGAACTTTGAAGGAGAAGACGAAGACCTTCAAAGAACTGCGAATAAATTCGAATAATAATAATAATAATACTGAAAATAAGAAGATGAAGGAAAGAGAAATTCGTGGAAGATCTTTGAAGAAGAAGAAGAAGTAGAAGAAGAAGAAGAAGAAGAAGAAGAAGAAGAAGAAGAAGAAGAAGAAGAAGAAGAAGAAGAAGGGAAAAGGAAGAGTTTGGGAGATTGTGTAGAAAGATTTTGACGAATTAGGTGAAGGTAGAAGAGGAAGAAGACATTCGAATAAGAATAATAAAAGAAGAAGAAAATGAAGAGGAACTTCGAAGAAATTCGAAGAAGAAAACAGAACTTCAAAGAAAAAGAAAGAAAGAAGAAAAATGACAAAAAGGAAAGAATAAAGAAAAGATGGCAAAGAAAGAAAGACAAAAGAAAGAAAGAAAGAAAGAAAAACGACAAAAAGGAAAGAATAAGGAAAAGGCGACAAAGAAAGAAACAAAGAAAGGAAGAAGAAAAGAAAGAAAGAAAAAAGAAAGAGGAAAAGAAAGAAGAAAGTGTAAAAGAAAGAAAGAAAGAAAGAAAAAGAAAGGAGAAATGGATGAGGAGCAGGAGAAGGTGAAAAAGAATTTTGAAGGTGAACGTAGAAGAAGAAGGTGAAGAAGAAGAAGAAGAAGAAGAAGAAGAAGAAGAAGAAGAAGAAGAAGAAGAAGAAGAAGAATAAGAAGAAGAAGAAGAAGAAGAAGAAGAAGGAGGAGGAGGAGGAGGAGAAGAAGAAGAAGAAGAAGACCTAGGCAATTGTTATTTGTATCTTTGGCTATCTCTACTTTACAGAATCTTGCTCAGCTTCCCCCTCAGGCAGTTAGAAAGTGGCTTTCTCGGCACGATTGAACAGATTTTCTTTCAGCCTTGTTTAGGTCAATAGACAGCGCGCCAAACGAAACCCGCGAATTTGATTTACGCACGATTCGTCGCTTTTGATCGGCAATCGAGCATCGCGTCTTACAAACTTCCGCCCCCGTCTGAAGAGATTCGCTTGCGCTTCCAGCCGCTCAAACGAGGTCATCGAAAATGAAAACGGATTCAACTCCAACTTTTCAAGATTTCCATCGCCTTCATAAGGCAAAGTTGAGAAAGTTGTACGACTAGATTACGTTAGGGCTTCACTGGGTGCCTTATACTTTTGGTTTCGTGCCAAACCTAATTTACCATCTTCTTATTGCTTAGGCCGCGTCTCTTAAGGACATCGACGATCTCCACAACTTCTAACACCTTGTGGCTCTTAGCAGTTTTTTCTTCCTTTGCTAAGGCTACCAACCTCCTCCTCCAATTCATTCACAAAAGCTCAACAGGTTAGGAACAGATGGGGTTTACTTATCGTGCAGTTCACATTCCTCCCGGACCGAAATATATTTATTTACAATATTTACATCATTATTGTTTACATCTTTATATTGACTGTCGTATTTACGACGTTTCGGCCGTTGTACGCTCCGACCTTCTTCAGGTGAAATACGTTGGAAATTCGAACGAACACGTTAGTTAGTCCACGGGGGTAGATTGTTTTAGTTACACGTATTATGTTTTTAGTTAACTCTTCTCGATAAATAAACTCTCCGAGTTCTTGTTTATTTGGGGCTTCTTATTCTCCATTTATTTCTTCTTCTTCTTCTTCTTCTTCTTCTTCTTCTTATTATTATTATTATTATTATTATTATTATTATTATTATTATTATTATTATTATTATTTTCTTCTTTTCTTTTTTCCTCTTCGTCTTTTCTTTTTTCTCTTCGTCTTTTCTTTTTCTTCTTTTTTCTTTTTCTTCTTTTTAATATTATTTTCTTATTATTATTTTCTTCTTTTTTTCCATTTCTTCTTCTTTTCTATTCTTTTTCTTTTTTCTTCTTTTTCTTCTTCATTTCTTCTTTTTCTTCTTAATATTATTATTAGTTTCTTCTTCTTTTCCTCTTCTTTCTTTTTTCTTCTTAATATTATTCTTTTCTTATTTTCTACATTTTCATATTATTATTATTTTCTATTCTTTTTCCTCTTTTCTTCTTTTCTTCTTCATTTCTTCTTTTTCTTATTTTTCTTCTTATTATTTTCTTTTCTTCTTCTGAAATTATTACTATTTCCTTCTTTTTTCTTATATTCTTTTTCTTCTTCTTAATATTATTATTATTTTCTTCTTTTTTCTTTTTCTTCTTATTTTCTTTTTCTTCTTAATATTATTATTTTTTCTTTTTTTCATCTTCTTATTCTTATTATTTTCTTTTCTTTTTCTTCGTTTCTACTTTTTCTTCTTCATTTCTTCTTTTTCTTCTTCTTCTTCTTTGTATTATTATTATTTTCTTCTACTACTTCCCATCTTCTTCTTCTTCTTCTTCTTCTTCTTCTTCTTCTTCTTCTTCTTCTTCTTCATGCGACGTTCTTTCAGGAAAGAGGCGATCATAGCTGTCAATAAATTCTTACACCTTGTGGGTCTTACCAGTTTTTTCTCCCTTTGATAAATCTACCCCCCCCCCGTTTCGCCATTCATGATAAATAGATTCATCTATTGCCCGGTTCATAATCCTCCCGAACCGAATTATAATTATTAAACAATATAAAACATTTTAGCTTGTGTCAGTTGCTCATTTCAAAATGAATTCCTGTTTACCAAACAACAACAAAAATTGACGTGATTTCTGAGAGTATTTCTCGAACTGAGCCCCCCGCCCCCAAATTACGTACAACTTTAACAAAACTAGAAAGACCCGTGATAATTTCACGGTTTTCCTATTTGAATGTTCTGATGAATCTTAATTCTTGAGTTAATGATTGAATAAGCTCATGGTGAGGTCTACGACAATAAAATATCCGTAGAAATTCCCCCATCTCATCTTTAATTATTGAGCTTAACTTTACCAAAACTAGAAAGACCCGTGATAATTTCACGGTTTTAATATTTGAATTTTCTAAAGAATCTTAATTCTTCAGTTAAAGATTGAATAAGCTAATGACGAGTTCTACGACAATAAAATATCCGTAGAAATTCCCCTATCCCATCGTTAAATATTTGAGCTTAACAACTTTAACAAATCTAGAAAGACCCGTGATAATTTCCCCGTTTTTATATTTGAATATTCTGGTGACTTAATATTTGAGCTTAAAATCTTTAACACAATATTGCAATAACAATCATAAATATGAATGCTGGTCGTTATTTTAAGAAGTAAGGGGGTACAAATGAAAAGATTTGATATTCACAACTTTTTCCATTTCACTAAAACAGACGTTAAACACTTCTATCTTCCTTTCTTTCCTCCTTTCTTTTTTATTTTCTTTCTTTAATTTTTTGATTGAAACCCAGTAGCGTCTTTAATACGTATTTTGTCTTCTCACGCAAACAGAACGGATTCGTCCATTATTTATGAGGTAAGAAAACGTTATCCATTTCCATTTTTCTTTCTCTTCTTTTCACTCAAACCATATAGCGTCTTTGACGGAATAGTCCATTATTTGTTAGCTATTGGCCGGGCCTTACTAGATGGGTGGTCAGTACCTAGAGGGGTGACCGCTTGGGAATACCAGATGCTGTAAACTTGTATATGCGGGTTGGGTAATGGACTGAAGGTTATTGAAGTACAGGTTCTTGCTCGATTGTTGAAGTTAAGCAATGCCAGTCCTGGTCAGTACCTTCATGGGTGACCGCTCGAGAATACGGCTTGGATGATGGCAGATTTCGTCCGATTGCTCATGTCTAGGGATATGACTTTTTACATAAGTAAGTGGAAAATGTAACCATACTAAATATAAAACTAAAATAAAAATGTGAAAAAAAAACCCACAAATCAGTCAGCTATCTCGGTAGTCTCTTGTGGCATTGAACGTGACTACCGTTTCTTTGTTTCCAGAAAACTCTCCATGGATTAGCAAATAATAGTTCACGTACCAACGCTAGTAAACGAACCACTCTCTGAGAAGCACTATCTTTATTTCCATATTCACGAAGTTTCGGCCGTTGCACGCTCCGGCCTTCTTGAGGACCTGTCTATATTTCTGTGATGAGGTATTGTACTTATTTACACTGTTCGGGCTGCTGTCCCTATCTTTATTTCCATATTCACGAAGTTTCGGCCGTTGCACGCTTCGGCCTTCTTCAGGATCTGTCTATATTTCTGAGATGAGGGATTGTAGTTATTTACATTATTTACACTGTTGGATGAATTTGAAATAATAGACAGAGAACATCACAGGAAAATACGAAAACTTAAGGAATCAGAACATATGCTAAGCCATAAAAATCTCCCCGGCCGGCCAAGTATAGAAATGAATACAATATGAGAACCAGTAATAGGGAGTGCTAGGGAAAAACATTAATAACAATAAATTTTAATATGAGCTCTGGCAAAAAAAATAAAAAGTGATGTCCTCAAGGACACATGGCCCAGTGGATAGAAGCGTTGGTTGGATTGCTAGCACGAAGTCACAAATCATCGTGACCGAGGGTTTGAGTGTGCTGGCCTTGTTCAGATTGTTGATCACGCTAGATAACACGCTCTTTCCCAGAAACTGTAACTAAGGCCTGCTCAGCATAGATGTAGTATAAACCACAGATGGGCACTGTGGGTATTGAACACACAAATGTGCCTGAGTAGGCGTCTACAACAGGGATTACCTAGCCGCCCTTGATCTTTTCCCATAATTTGGATCCCATTGTATAAGCTGAACGACTTTCCAGCAATGACCAGTAAAGCACATTTGCCTATCATAGATTGTCTGCCGTCCTTGGTATGACGATAAACTACATCCGGCAGCAAGGCCTCTGATTGGGAGGTTTTGAGGATCGTGGAACCACCTGTTACGGTCCTAGCCACATGAAAGAACTTGGAGAGGGGAATTAACAGGAGATAACTGATAACTGATATCCATTAGACATGGCACGTGGAACTAGAACAGTCTACCCCAGCGTGCGAAATAAAGTGTTCAGTTCCCACATTCAAACCACCTGAAGAAGGCCGGAGCGTACAACGGCGGAAACGTTGTGATAAATATGGCAACAAAGATGAGGACACTAGTCCGAATAATGTAAATAGTATACATAATACGTCATCTCAGAAATATAGACAGATACTGAAAGACCGAAACGTTGTAATAAATATGGCAACAAAGATGAGGACAATAGTCGGAATAATGTAAATAGTGTACATAATGCCTTATCTCAGAAATATAGACAGATATGAAAGGCCGAAACGTTGTAATAAATAAGGCGACAAAGCTGAGGACAATAGTCTGAATAATGTAAATAGTGTACATAATGCCTTATCTCAGAAATATAGACAGATACTGAAAGACCGAAACGTTGTAATAAATATGGCAACAAAGATGAGGACAATAGTCGGAATAATGTAAATAGTGTACATAATGCCTTATCTCAGAAATATAGACAGATATGAAAGGCCGAAACGTTGTAATAAATAAGGCGACAAAGATGAGGACAATAGTCTGAATAATGTAAATAGTGTACATAATGCCTTATCTCAGAAATATAGACAGATACTGAAAGGTCGAAACGTTGTAATAAATATGGCAGCAAAGATGAGGACAATAGTCCAAATAATGTAAATAATGCCTTATCTCAGAAATATAGACAGATATGAAAGAACTCTTTCCTGACATTAGTCCATTTAATATCCTACAATTTCTTCAATAAATCAGACTGTATTCTAAAATATAACTTCAACAAAACTCCAGCATAAAACACACATATCACCACCTCTAGTAATTATGTCCACACAAACATGTACATGCACAAAAGCTGAGTGTCATCTACCATGTATTCTATTGTGAAAGCAGAATAACATATATTTTATTACTTCAAAGCACACCACAAAATCAATTTTATCGGGGTGGTAGCACCTGTTAGGGTTAAAACTATGGGCAAATAGTTAACCCCGGAACTTTTATTCAGTCCATATAAATCTAGATTGATTTTAGAATTTAATATTTATTTCTGCAAAAATATAGAAAATGTGGCACGAGGCCAATATTTGGGAGGGTTGTTCTTCATTTTTCCCATCTTTAATCAAATAAGTCACAATTATTTGTTATTGTTTTTCATTAAAACATCAAATTTACACTTACCGTTAATAATATGCATACAATGATTTTTTAAAAATAATTTCACCCCAAGCAAGGAAACCGTCGTTTCGGCTGGGCTTTAGAATACTCCGCACCTCTTCAGAGTGGTAAAAATAACTCACCTCAATGAGGTTGCCTGTTTGCTGTGGGTATGGCCCGTAGTGTCTGGGGTCGGGATCTTGGTGGCTGAGGGTTACAGGAGTGAGGGTTAGATATTTCTGATTCCCAACACACCACTTTGTCCCTTACTTGGAAAGACGGGCGGTCCGAGAGGCCCGATTCAATCAAGCGACTGGTCATGACAAACCTTAGCAACTATAACTGTATCAATTTATGGAATACTTTATAACGAAATACAATACCCCAAATATTGACTGGAATAAAATGCCATCTCTATCCAATTTATTGGCAGGTGATTGTTTTGAGGAGCTTTTCTCTTTGGTATATAGAATTTGTGAATTTAAATGTAGTAAAGATTGGTAGTAAAGTCTTATCATATTACAGTTGAAATGGTGAGATGTAACGATATGTCCTATGCTAACAATTTCTCCTCTTGTAGTTCTCGCTTGTGGAACTTTATTCTGGCTTCTTGATTTCCAGTCAAGTTTGATCTTCAAAATTTTGAATGCAATGACAATTGTTATCTTCTGTCTTCTTAATTACTTTTCTTTTACCGACCTGTTGGCTTGGGCTTCAGAAGACACTGACTGTACCTCTGCAGAGGAGTAAGACCCTCCCCCAAATGAGGCCACCTGTTTGTCATGGGTGGTGACCTGTCATGTCTGGAGACAGGATCTTGGTGATTGAGGGCTTCAGCAGTCGGGGTTAGGTACTCTTGATTCCCAACACACACACACACTTTGGTCCTTATTTGGAATAGACAGTTGGTCGAAGGGGTTCAAAGGAATCAGCTGGTCATGCCAAACACTTGTGCTTATATCTATATCAATTTATGGAATACTTTATAACGAAATACAATACCCCAAATATTGACTGGAATAAAATGCCATCTCTATCCAATTTATTGGCAGGTGATTCAAACAGAAAGACAATACAATGCAGCCCTATGAACTCAGGATGAAATCCATTGCTGAAGAGTCAGGAATCTCTCTCTCAAACATACAAGAAACAACTGCATCCAGTATTCCATCTTGGACAATCAAGCAACCCAAAGTCTTGCTTGAATTAAATAAGCTCCCTAAACAAAAGATACACCCACTCACAAGTTTCAGGGCATATTGGAAAACTAATTTTATACCTATCTATACAGACGGGTCAAAGTGTGAGGACAAGGCAGGATGTGCAGCAGTGAGCCTAATCTTTGTCGCCATATTTGTCACAACGTTTCGGCCGTTGTACGCTCCGGCCTTCTTCAGGTGGTTGGAATTTCGAACCGAAATCGGACGTGGCTCGTGGGGCTGGAGCAGTCTGCCCCAGTGATCGGAGTAGGGGGTTCGGTTCGAAATTCCTACCACCTGAAGAAGGCCGGAGCGTACAACGGCCGAAACGTTGTGACAAATATGGCGACAAAGATGAGGACAATAGTCCGACTAATGTAAATACTGTACATAATACCTCATCTCAGAAATATAGACAGACAGTGAGCCTAAATATTACAAAAATAGGGCCCCTGCCAAAGGGAAGCTCTATTTTTACGGAAGAGGCTTAGACAATAGAGCTACAGAGAGAAGACAAAAGAAAATCTTAATTTTTTTTGGATTCACTATCTGTCCTCATGGCTTTGAAGGAAAAGAAATCCAATAAGCCACTCATTATCAAACTATTATGCAAAATGAGCAGCACTGCTCACAAACAAAGACATATTAGGTTCGATTCCTAGCCACATTGGAGTGGAAGGTAATAATGAAGCTGACCTAGCTAGATAGGGATGTAGACGCAAGGACCAAAATTGCTGAAGATTTAGGGATCTCACACTCTAGCATAAAAGTAACGATTGCAGCCAGTATTCCACCATGGACAATCAAGCAAACCCTGACCATATTGTCATCTATACAGATGGGTCAAAGTGTGAGGACAAGACAGGGAGTGCAGCAGTGAGCTAAAATATTACCAAAAAATAGGGCCTCCCAAAGGGAAGATCCATTTTCACTGCTGAGACTTAGGCTACAGAGAGAAAACAAAAGAAAATCTTAATTTTTCTTGGATTCACTATTCGTCCTAATGGCTTTGAAGGAAAAGAAATCCAATAAGCCATTCATTGTCAAACTATTATGTAAAATGAGCACTACTTGCAAATATAAAGATATCAAACTATATTGGATTCCTAGCCGCATCCGTGTGGAAGGTAGCAATAAAGCAGACGTAGCAGCCAAATCAGTTTTAGATATGGATGTAGATTCAACGACCAAAATCCCATACACTGACTTTAAGAAGGTTATTAATAAATATATTCAAAATGAATGGCAACGGTGCTGGGATGTAACCCACAGAATATGTTCTTCACAATTCAGCCCAAACTAGGAGAATGGAAGTTGGCTTTCAGAAAATCTCAAAAGGAAGACGTATTACTGTCCCAGTTATGCATTGGCCACATGAGAATAACCCACTGCCAAAAAATATAAACTAAATGAGAATGTCAATAAAATCAATTTCTCTGCAAACTGTATATCTATATGTTGTGGATTCTGGAAATGGAATTCTGCACAAATAAATAAACAACGCCAGTAATTGAGATAGAAAAATAAGTGTATTAAACGTAAGAATACAGACTTGAAGTGAAGATTAGTAGTCCAGGAATGCGGGTTAGTAGAAAGTATATGTACAAGTCTCTGTCAGTGAAGCCATACATATGCCTCTCTCTCTCTTTCTCTCTCTCTCTCTCTCTCTCTCTCTCTCTCTGGACTCTATCTGAACACCCTGTGTTTCTCTCCGTATCTCTCACCCTGACTCAACGTATCTCAGCCTGCAGGTATTCTCTCTGTCAGTATAAGTATACTTTGGACGAGTCCATCTTTTGTAAAAGGGTCTTCCCCATAACATTATATCAATGAAACCAGACTCTTGATGAAAACCCTCTTTACAAAAAAATGTCAATGAAACCTGATTTACAAACGGATATTTAAAAAGAATACATATTCTATACATACAAATCTATTGTAAAAATCTTGTCGGCATTAAATAACTCAATGAGGTTCATATGCTGTAAAAAAAAAACAAGCAAGGCAATAAAGCCACTAAGGCGCAGTGGATTACTGAGTGTTAGAGAATATGAGGAAAACACTATTAAGGATAGACAATAAAAGAATTACAAAGATAACGATTGACGTTGTATTTAAAATTTAATTTCATTTACATGAAGTCTAACGTGTAGGGATAATTTTTAATCAGTATGACCCCGAGCAAAGCAGTACAGCCATTAGCACGCAATAGATTACATTGTGTGGGGGAATTAGGAATGAGGAGAAAGAAAAGAGCAATCAGAATGACAGTAGATAGCGACTGACATTGCATTTAAATTTTTCCAGATCAAAGGTGGTTGGAAAGCAAGGAGCTAGCAGGGAGTTCCACAAGCGAGAAGTGCGGGAAAAGGAACTGTTAGCATAGAACTTACGGTTACATCTAGCCAGCTCTACTGTAAACAGATAGGATCTTGACGCTAGTTTAGTACGGAGCTTAAATTCAAAATGTCTAGGTACCATAGTGAAGAGCTCATCTGAACAATTACCATGAAAGTATTTATAGAAAAGACAAAGAGAGGCAACCTTACGGCAGTGGGTAAGTGACTGAAGCCAAGCTGCCAGATCTAGACCAGTAATATTGCTGATTCTTCTTTGGATCTTATGAAGCAGGTCAAGCTGAAATAGAATCACCCTAGTGAATGTCCATGTTTTTCATCATGAACTCATTGTTAAGCTGTTTGTTGGTTTGTGCCTTGAAATTATCTGTTTATATTTCTGAGATGAGGAATTATGTACACTATTTACATTATTCAGACTATTGTCCTCATCTTTGTTGCCATATTTCGGCCGCTGTACGCTCCGGCCTTCTTCAGTTGATGTAAGTTGATGGGATCTCGACACCGGTCTAGTATTGCGCTTAAATTCATAAAGTCTAGAAACCATAACGTAGAGCTCATTCAAAAAATTACCATGAAAGTATTTATAAAAAAAAAAGCACAGACAGGAAACCTTACGGCGGTGGACGAATGACTGAAATCGAGCTGCCAGATCAGGACCAATAATATTGCTGATTCTTCTTTGGATCATAATGAGGAACTTCACGAAAATATCTGGGGCATCGGACCATATATGGCTGTAATATTCTGAGCATGGATGAATGATAGACTTATAGATATACAGGAGAGATTCACAGGGAACCAATTTTCTTAGCAGCTGATCTGGCCACGGATTCCATCTCATGTCTGCTGTGAACGTTAGCCCGAGAAGGCACAATGAGTCACTTTTTGGGGGGATAGCATCAGCCATGCTGATGGAAAGCAGGGAAGTGTCTGTCAGATGATTAATGGAGAGAAGCTTAGTTTTGGAGACATTAAAATTGACAGGCCATCTTTTGCACCACTTAACGACAGTCTTGAGGTCGTTTTGTACATTGGCTGCCATTTTTACCTCTTGTCTGACCGATCAACCGTACTCTCGAGGCAGAAGGAAATGGGAATCATTAATGAAGATTAAAAAAAGACCAAGGATGGAACCCTGGGGGGACACCCGAGTTAGTACGAAAGGATCTAGACGATTGACCGTTCAGGACAACTTTTATTTCAAGATTTGATAGGAACGACTGGATCAGCTCAAAAACGTTCCTGTAAGATACCGTAAGTTTTCAGCTTGTGGAAAAGACCTGAATGCCAGACTCTGTCAAAGCATTTCCAAATGTTCAATGCTACAGCCGGACTTTTTATTGAGAGCATCATAGACTCTTTCCGCAATTATCGTTATACATCAGCAGTCGATCAGGAGAAACGAAAGCCGTATTGCTTGCTTTAGAAAAGGTCTTGCGATTAGAGATGATGAACCAACCCAGCATTAAGGCCTCTAGGAGTTTCTAAAAAAAAGGCAGAACGCTAATAGGCCGATAGTTGGATGAGTCAGATGATTCACCAGAGCTTTTAAACACTGGAACAACAAACAATGGCTTCCAACAAGCAAGTGAAACAGGAAGCAACGTGTCATTTATTATACAGTTTAGAGAGAACAGGAGCCAGTTCGTGAGAACACTTCTTGATGATTATACAGGGATGTCATCGGCTCCACTGTGAGAATCAAGGTTATAGATGATAGTAGAAACCATGGAAGGGGTTATATGCATACCACTCAACAGAGAATCAGTTTTAAGTGGAAAGTTAGTCAGGGATACTCCAGATGAGTCAAGAGTAGAGTTTGAAGAGAATTTACGAGCAAAGCATTCAGCTTTTTCAGCAGGGGATGATAACGCCTCAAATCGATTGAAGAGGGGAGGGGATAGAGACCTTGCATTTATTTAGTACCCTATTAGAGAGACGCCAGTAATCAGAAGAGCCAAAGTTTTTAGAGGCTACGCCGTGCCTCTTTCTCTCGGCAAACTGTGACTTCGCTTAAATTTCAAGATTTGATACGAACGACTGGATCAGCGCAAAAACGTTCCTGTAAGATACCGTAGCTTTTCACCTTGTGGAGAAGACCTAAATGCCAGACCCCGTCAAAGACTTTCGAGATGTTCAGTGCTACAGCCTGGGCTTCACCGTTTTTATCTAAAGCATGATAGACTCCGCAATTAACGTTAGTACATCAGTTGTTGATCTGGAGAAACGAAGCTGTGGATATTGTGTAGTTCTTATCGATCAGCGATCAGTTATAGCTCACCAGTTCCCACTGGGTGCACGCTGCCAGACCCAGGGATTGAACTAACAACCACTCTGCCGCCAAAGTCACAGACCAACGTTTTTACCCACAAGTCCATTCGATTTGAATGTTTAAATTTCATTTATATGAAGTCCAACTTGATCGCAGCTTATTCTAATCTGAGAATAAATAATTTTGCTTCAATCTGATAAATGTCCAACTTAATGCGCAGGAAAATCTGGTTACCAATTCCTAACAAGCTTTATAAGGCTACTAGCATAGTACCCATCAAAAATACTGAGAATATTTACACAGTAATCAGCACTTTTGTCTTAGATGCTCCGCCATTTATTTTGCAAGTGATTTTGTTAATGTCCAACTGCTTGACTACTTCTCCAGCAATAACCAGTAAACCATTCTTGCCTTTCAAAGATTGTGTCTGTAACCTTGAATAGATATCCGTAATATTTATCCTTGGGTATTTTTTACTTTCAGCTGACAATAAATCTCTCAGTAGTTGAGTGTACGTACCATCTACTTTTTGGCCACTGTCTTCATATACCCCAACTGCATAACCAATATAAGAGAACTGTTTCTGCTGTTGACTTAAAGAGATGCACTTGCAGACATTTTTTGACTTCCAGATGGTATTATTGGCTTATGGCCCTATCATGTTGAGACAGCATTTCTCATGTTCACTGAAATTAAACAATGTTGACCTTGGTTATTACCTAGGTGTGTGACCATTTGAGAGTACCAGGTATGGTAAACTTGAGTGTCGGTGGTGTAATGGATAATGGCTCAGAATTGAAAACTGCACTTTCAGATTTTCTTTTTCATTTTTAACTTCCTGATGTTTTTTTTTTATTAGAATTGCAATGGCATTAACATTAGCATATTTTTTTGTGAGTTCAATGATAATCCCAGATACAGAAAAAAATCATCCACTTAATTAAGGTTGTTACATGTAAATCTCGTTCGACTAAATTTAATTTATATGAAGTCCAACTCCTATTGCAGATACTCATCTGAGAATAAATAGTTATGATTTAGTCTTTTGTGAGTCCAAATTAATCTGCAAGAAAATCTAGTTGCTGATTCCTAACAGTCTTTATAAGAGTACTAGTATAGTACCCATCAAAATTAATGAAAATATTTACATATGGATCAGTATATTTTGTCAAAGATAAGAGCCTCTGTATGCATTGCATTGAATCAGTTTAGTTATTCGATTTGCTCGTTACTGTTGGACTGTAGTATCACAACACACCTTGAAAAGAGTTATATGAAGAAAAAATGTTAATAGACATTTTAAATGTCTAGTTAGAGATAAAAGACAAGATGACGATAAAAAATGCGCACAAACTAACTTGAAGATATAAGTAGTCTCTGGGGGATGCTACATCACGCTCACTAACAAATGCAGACATGATTCTCAAAAACTAGCAAGAATGCAACCCTATCAGCACAAAAGAACATTTTGATAATGGTTCATGAAAGCTAAAAACATTCGACAATTTTTGGACAAATTTTGCCTAGAAAAATTGCATAAAAATTATATATATATATATATTATACACACACACAAAAAGACAAAATGTCAAAATACTCTATATCATTGACTGGAAGGAAAGACTCAAATTCCTGGAAGCTATTATTAATTATGCAAAATGAAAAATAACAAATTAATATTTAGTATGTTATTTTGCAAGTGATTTTGTTAATGTCCAACTGCTTGACTATTTATCCAACAATAACCAGTAAACCACACTCGCCTTTCAAACATTTCTTTACTTCCAGATGGTATTATTTGCTCTTGGCCACATCACATGAGTTAATTAGTACGACTTGTAACAGTAAATCATTATTATCTCCAATGTATTATTGTCATCTACTAGCAGCATGGCCCGGCGTTGCCCGTGCTTCATTCAAAAATCGTACGACTCATACAGCAATCGCTATCACTTGACTTAAAATATTTTTGCCCTTCCTTGCCTTAAAAGGAGTGCCCTTTGCCGTGATGATGTTGCTACATGCCTTACTTCTTGCCTATCTCACACTGCGAATTTTTTCTAAGCTCTATACTAAACATTAAATCTGTTACGAAAAAAGAACTAAACAAAATGAACACAAAACGATCAGCTTTAAAAAAGGACTCGTAACTGGAAAAACCGAATGAAAAAAGAATGTTAACAACAAATCCTTTTTCACACCGAACCCAGTTCTGCGGTATCAGAATCAACGTTCAGTTTAAGCAAGCGAATGAGCCAATTGGAGTAAAGTGCCATGCAGATTTAAATTTTTTCCACTTGTGACGAATGCAGTTATCGATTTTTTTTGCATGCTAGCATGCTAGTTAACATTCGTGTCAGTCAGCTGTTGGCTCTCACGCTGGCCAATAGAATATTCCTGTCTATTCGTGGCAGCCAGCTATAGGCTCTCACTCTGGCCAGTAGAAAATGGCCGCAAACTACATGAAAACTGCCGTAGAAGCATGAAAAAAATCGATTATTTCCACTATCGATGGGAGTTGGGAAATGCAAAGTTGGCCTTGTCCTTACCACTAACTTGGAGCATGTGCATGTTAATTTTGGTGCCAATCTGTCGAAAATTGCGGCCGTGCATTCGTTACACACACACACACTCACTCACTCACACACACACACACACACACACACACACACACACACACACACACACACAATCACTCACACATATATTTACTAGCTTTAAACGGTTGATAAGCCGTAAAAAACAAATATATCAATTAATCACACACATACATACACATTTTTTTTGCCACATCTGTATCTTTTATAGAATTTTTCTTTTTGGTTTGCTTGTTTTTATGAGTGATTTTCTGTTTATCACATTCTGTCATTGGATCTTTACTGTCAATTTAAACGCCCCTCCCCACCCAAATTTATATTAACTACAATTCACACCAAATTCTTCCAGAGCGAGACCCTCCCATTGCACTCCATTTGGGTTGATCTTTGCGATGGCCCACAAATATGGGGAATCCGGTGCACTATTTGTGTGGGGCCTGCGCCCGCGCTCACTCCGATAAACAAACCAAAAACAGATTTAAAAAATTTTTTTTTTTAATTGTAAAAATTCTTTGTAAGTACCTGGGATATCATCTACATGTACAAAATGTGAATAACTCGCTGATATTTGATAATTTTTCATTCTGAGGGTTGAAGTTATTGCGAGGCAAGCTAAACAAATTTTGATTTAAAATTTATAATTTCTTGGGGTGAATTAATATTTGCGAGAACTACATTTACACTATTTGGGGAGAATTAACAGAAAAGGTCCCTGTCATATCTACCCTACAAATGACAACTAGATATACTAGTAAACATACAAATAGATCATTTGCTGTGGATGCAGAATCAGGTTTTGCCGATTTCGTTTTCAAAAACGCAACGTGACTCCAGTTCAGGCCGATTTGTACTCATGACACCAGTGTTTACATCGCGTGACTGAAATCCACCCTCGAGATCAACTGGTACCGGGCGTCAACCCGTCACCCACACGCCTGTCTCATTTTACCCCCGTATTGCTCACCTGTCCAACCCCAGTCAAGGACGCCTTTGTCCGAACTCCTTTTCCTCAGTCCCAGCCGCCTGATCTTGAGGAGCGAACAGTTTTCACTCAGACCGACAGTATTTGGGAATAGATCTTTGGGAAGGAAGCGAGGAATTTGCTTCCTGATCATTGGTCTTTGAGAGCGCACCTGCAGAGGCCATTTCCTTTGCATGCGAATGGAATCGAAAGCAAGAAACTTTGTTAAGTGCACTCAAAGACACTCAACGCCACCCCAACTTCTCTCTCTCTCTCTCTCTCTCTCTCTCTCTCTCTCTCTCTCCTTCTCTCTCGGTTTCATTCTGTTTCTTTCTTTATATACTATCTATCTATCTATCTATCTATCTATCTATCTCATACTGGTCATATCTATCAATCTATCTATCTATCTCATACTGGCCATATCTATCTATCTATCTATCTATCTATCTATCTATCTATCTATCTCATACTGGTCATATCTATCTATTTCATACTTGTCATATCTATCTATCTATCTATCTCATACTGGCCATATCTATCTATCTATCTATATATCTATCTATCTAATACTGGTCATATCTATCTATTTCATACTTGTCATATCTATCTATCTATCTATCTATCTATCTATCTATCTATCTATCTATCTATCTCATACTCGCCATATCTATCTATCTATCTATCTATCTATCTTTCTATCTATCTATCTATCTATCTATCTCATACTGGTCATATCTATCTATCTATTTCATACTTGTCATAACTATCTATCTCATACTGGTCATATCTATCTATCTATCTATCTATTTATCTATCTATCTATCTATCTATCTATCTATCTTATACTGGTCATATCTATCTATTTCATACTTGTCATATCTATCTATCTATCTATCTATCTATCTCATACTGGTCATATCTATCTATCTATCTATCTATTTATCTATCTCTCTATCTATCTATCTCATACTGGTCATATCTATCTATCTATTTCATACTTGTCATATCTATCTATCTATCTATCTATCTATCTATCTATCTATCTCATACTGGCCATATCTATCTATCTATCTATCTATCTATCTATCTATCTATCTATCTATCTCTGTTCATATGTCCCTCTATCTATTTGAGGCTGACCATCTTTCTCTCGCTGTCAGTCCGTTCACATATATCTAAGTCACATTCTCTCTCTCTCTCTCACTCCGGTTCTCTCTCTCAATATATATACCAGTCTCATCATGACACATTTTCTTTCTTTCTTTCTTACTTTCTTTCTTTCTTTCTTTCTTTCTTTCTTTCTCTTTCTGTCTATATATATGATAGCTTCATATCCGCTTCTCTCTTTTTGTCCATATCTACTTCTTTCTTCCTGTCCGCCTGCATGTCCGGGATTTTGTCAGGGCTGCCTCTTCACTTCATTTCTCTTTATCTACTGTGTTAATAGTTCATATCAAATCTCTGTCGTGCATCGTTGGATAGTCGGATATCTAAACACACACATACATATATATATATATATATATATATATATATATATATATATATATATATATATATAGTTGTATATTTAGGCAGCAATCCTTCGTTTACGCATGTATCATTAAAACCAGCGAGCGAAATAAAGGGTTCAGTTCAACATTCCAACCACCTGAAGAAGGCCGGAGCTTACAACGACCGAAACGTTGTGATAAATATGGCGACAAAGATGAGGACAATAGTCCGAATAATGTAAATAGTGTACATAATACTTCATCTCAGATATATAGACAGATACTGAAAGGCCGAAACGTTGTGATAAATATGGCAACAAAGATGAGGACAATAGTCCGAATAATGTAAATAGTGTACATAATACCTCATCTCAGAAATATAGGCAGATACTGAAAGGCCGAAACGTTGTGATAAATATGGCGACAAAGATGAGGACAATAGTCCGAATAATGTAAATAGTGTACATAATACCTCATTTCAGAAAGATAGACAGATACTGAAAGGCCGAAACGTTGTGATAAATATGGCGACAAAGATGAGGACAATAGTCCGAATAATGTAAATAGTGTACATAATACCTCATCTCAGAAATATAGACAGATATTTACTAAATTATTAAAATATGTGAATCGACTATAAGGAAATCCTTATTATTTACCATTTTATAAAGTTTGAATCAATTGTTGAAGCGATGTTTTGCCAACCTTTTCAATAAATAATCTAATAAATAAATTGTGTTTATTATTTTGTTGTCTATTCTCAAGAACAAAAAAATGGTATACATTCACTTTGATCAAAGGTTTAGGTTTTATTACAATTGTAATCATCGTTTTTTAAAACAATAAACATTGCCGAGGAGTGAAGTTTGTAAAAATAATAGCGGTGTCAAGGGAAAAAATATCCTTTTGATACAGCGTTTTTTTTTTTGTTTTTTGTTTTTGCTGGCACGAAAGCCTGTCGGAGTTAGCTCCTCCTCATTTCCTTAATCCTTCAACAGGGGTCTCTATCCCCTGACTATAAATACTGGCTGACCCCCTCTCTCTCTCTCTCTCTCTCTCTCTCTCTTTCTACCCAGGCCTTGGGCCGCAACCTCGCGCTGAGGCGAGGAAAAACTTTCTCTTTTTCACTTAGGCCAATATGTGACATCTCACAGATACAGTGTTTCCCATATTCTGGGAACACGCTAAGGACAATACACGTACGTACGGACACTCAACACACACACACACATAACTTCTCCATACAAACACTCTGTAACTTTTCATGTCTTCGTGTATTAATATGTTTGTTTACCCATAATATATATTTGTTTACCCATGTATATCGGTCTTGTTTTCTTTGTCTTCTTCGGACTTAATGTCCGACGCGCTGATGTAGCTGGACCGGCCAGCAGGAAAGTTTAACCTTCTCATATCTCTTCACATCTTCACATCCTCACCCCCACGGTCCTCTAGAAGCCTAAGTTTGCGAAAATATCTTTAGGAACAAAGAAGAGTTCACGACTGCTATAATGTCCATTCCAGACTCTGGTATGTCTGCGAATGCTGGAAAATTTTCTTACAGACGAAGAATAGACTCTTGAAGAACTGGAGATGTGGCTGTACCGACGAATGATGCTATGGACAAAATATTGAATCCAAACTGGTATCGTTCTCTTATGACGGAATACTCAATATAAATCTGTGAAAGATTTTCTTTTGTCAAACGGTATTTTGAAATTTTCAGTATCAGCCTAATATTGATGTGAAAGTCATCAATTCGGGATTCTGTCAGACCGCATCTCAAAATATTCCTTTTGAAAAAGAATGTTTCTCTACGTTTATTTTTTAAAAAAATATCTTTTCTCTTCCCAATTCTTTTTTTCTCTTTTTGTCTGTGCACATTTCTCCTGTCGTTGGAATGGGATTTTTTGAAATTTTTATTTATTTTTTTCTAAGCTCAAAGAACACTACACATCTGATCCTTTTCAATTTCAGGATGGAAAGTGAATTCTTCGAAAATGCCTGGAATAAATCAAACCCCTTCAGCAATATGTCATCCCATGATCCAGTCACGTGAACCGGAAAATCCCGCCGTTTTTTAAGAGGGGTCGGTCGTAGTTTAAAAAAAAATTGTATATTTTTTATTTGATCTCTCATGAGCACTAAGAAATTAATATAATAATATATCTATCCCCTATCACTTACCTAAGGTAAGCACATACGCACACACACACATATATGGTGATTTTCCAAGCGTAGCTCAGATGTGGCACAAGGCCAAAAGTAGGGGGCACTCAGTGAGGATCGAACTCACTACTCAGTCGTAACTGTTCTAGCGAGACAAGCTTACTAACCATTACACCGCCTCGAGGTGTCCAGTGATTTTTCAAGCGTAGATGTGACACAAGGCCGAAAGTATGGGGCACCCGGTGAGGATCGAACTCACTACGCAGTCGTAATTGTTCTAGCGAGACAAGCTTGCTAAACATTACACCGCCTCGGTGTGCCCAACACACACACACACACACACACACACACACATATATATATATATTAAAGTTTTATTAAAGACGGCTGGCCAGGTACTGCGATTAAACTTGTTATTTAATTTTTCTTGTGTTCGTACAAGTGTTTTCCTTTCTGGACACAAACTGTGTAAAAACTGGCCAAATGTTGTGTAATTTCGAGCGCTTTCGGCTATTCGTTTAACCATTATCAAGGACGATTTTTATTTTGTATTTTTACCTGAATGAGTGGTTTTTATGTTTTTATCTGAAGTTATAGGAATGTTTTATTTTCCAAACAAGGTCAGCACGTTGTGGCCGTGTTCTTACTTAATGGTATTGAGTGTTGCCCTTTTTCTCTTTTATTATTAGGACTTCCATTACTTTTAATCTTTCTTTTTACTAATGGATGAGGCTATTATACTTTTATTTACTATGTTGTAGAGGAAGTTTGGTAGGTTTCCATGTGTTTAAATGAGTCATGTAGATCTATTATTATTGTTTTTATTTTCATTGATATCTGGCTTTTACACATTTCTTTCCGGGTCCCGCCCAGGGACCTAAGGTTAGAAATGGTATCATGACACTTTCCACTGCAAAAAAAAAAAAAAAAAAGAAAATATTACATAGATAAATCCCTTCGTAAAGTGTGGGCTGTACTTGTCAGAATAATTTTTTGTATCTCTTTGAGGCATGGACTTCCAGGGATCCCTTCAATCAGCCTACTGGAAATGAGAAGGCGCGGCCTTTGTTTCCCAGGGCCGGCACCTCTCAGTATAATTTGTATAATAATCTGCATGGCTGTATCATGGATACCGTCAAAGGACAGAGTCGCAACTGAGGAAAATTATACTGAGAGGTGCCGGCCCTTGGAAACAAAGGCCGCGCCTTCTCGTTTCACTAGAGAGAAGGATCGGTGCACGCACCGACGGTTTCGGGGGCTCGGGGAATTTTTGTTGCTTGCCCGGGGGTACGCGCTCGGGCTCCCCACATCAAACTGAATTTGTGCTACAACCTGACCTCGTAGGGGAGGTAGTAAATACAAATTAATCCTTGGAATGGTTTGCAACACATCTATTTATAATCTCTCAATTGCGTCTCTGTCTTTGGGCAGGGTGCAATCATGGGCGACTCCGTTGACTCCGTTTGTCGAAAGGCAAAGTTTCGTCCGGGGAGGTAGACAGGCCCTGAACCCGTTTATACGGGTTCTAAGGGAATATTTTTGGCCGAGCCTACGGGCTCGGAGAACCCACGGTAAACTCGGCCTTGTGCCATACACATCCATCGTAGGGGGGGGCTGTTAAATATTAACAGTCGAATAGATTGAACGCTGGGTCAACCGACATATACTCACTAGTCGTGTAATACTCTTCTGTTGTATTTACTGTTTAATATATGGTACAGATAGAGATTAGCGAACTCGAATTATGTAATATTTCGTATGCGTCACAGTACGAGAAGATGATGGGAAATTTCTCAATCCAGACAACACAAGATCTTTCTACTTCGAAATATTCATAAAGAAGATATTTAGTTGTTTTAATTTTAATATAAACAAACGTATATATTAAAATTGAAACAGCTAAATATCTTCTTTGCGTTGTAGCAGTTATTTGGTGATGTCATTTGCAGCTGCATGCCATTGGTAATGGCATGGCGTGCCGCGTTTGGCACGCCTGCCGTAGGTTGCTGACTCCCGGTGTAGAGCATTGATTCTCGACACGAAACTTCAAGTTCAAAACACCCACGGTATTGTAGTCATTAGTCAAGACTTACGTTTTCTACTACATTTTGTTTTTGTACATAAAACGTATCCCCTGTTATACGGAATTTCTATTATGTGAAACTGAAATCATTTTTCAGGTGATATACGTTGGAATTTTGAACTGAAGCGTTTATTTCTTCTACAGCGGCAGATTGTTCTAGTTCCACGTGTCATGCCTCTTCTGGATATCTCAGTTTCCGTTATTTGCCATTAGTAACTCAACTCTCCAAGTTTTTGTTCACCTCTGCTGTGTTCAAGGTATTGAACTCACAACTCTTTGGGTCAAGTTACAGGATTACTTCAACCACTGGTCCAAGGAGACACGAAAAATGTAAATTTTACAAAATATCATCTCATAAATATAGACAGATGCAAATAATTGAGTAATTATTTATAAGTATATTCTCGCGTAACATGCGACTTTTGAAGACATAATTTTGAAGTTAAATTTAAGGGGGCGTCGCATCATACCTGAGACCAAATTAGTTTCAAAATTATGTCCTCAAAGATCACATGATACGCGTGTATATACAGTAGTTAGATAGATAAAGGACAGATTGATATATATATATATATATATATATATATATATATATATATATATATATATATATATATATATATATTTTGAATTGGACAAAGTCCGACAATTTCTTTAAAGACATTTATGATATGTTTAACGTTCTTTTTTATAGATACAATTTTTTATAGAGCATCTGCTTAAATACTTGTATCTATAAAAAAGAAGGTTAAACATATCATAAATGTCTTTAAATAAATATATATATATATATATATTGATAGATAGATAGATAGATAACGAACAGATTTAAATAGATAGATAATGAATAGACTGAGATAGATAGATAGATAGATAGATAGATACGAACAGCATTACATAGATAGATAGATAGATAGATAGATAGTGTTGTGGTGTCCTCCCTCTAAAGAGTCTATGTTGGACTCTTCCGCCTACTATAAAATTAGTAGGAGAGAAGGCCTTGGGGGCAACAGTCGCATAGATTGTTCATTACTGTTGAACTCTCTGTCTCGCAGAGAGGAAACCGGACGAGGTTTACCGAAGGGCAAAATTTTGTCCGGGGAGGTAGACAGGCCCTGAACCCGTTTATACGGGTTTTAAGGGAATATTTTTGACCGAGCCTACGTTAAACTCGGCCTTGTGCCATATACATTCCTCGTAAGGGGGGGCTGTTAAATATTAACAGTCGTGTAGATTGAATGCTGGATCAACCGACATATACTCACTAGTCGTGTCATACTCTTCTGTTGTACTTACTGTTTAATATATGGTATATCTGCAACACTTATTATTTCTTTAACCATTTATTTGGTCACAGCAGATAGATAGATAGATAGATAGATAGATAGATAATGAAATGAATTAGATAGATAGATAGATAGATAGATAATGAAATGAATTAGATAGATAGATAGATAGATAGATAATGAAATGAATTAGATAGATAGATAGATAGATAATGAAATGAATTAGATAGATAGATAGATAGATAGATAATGAAATGAATTAGATAGATAGATAGATAATGAAATGAATTAGATAGATAGATAGATAGATAGATAGATAGAAACAGACTAAAATAGGTAGAGTGAAATTTAGATGGATTACTTTAACCACTGGGCCAAGGAGATACGTAAAATCTAAATAGTGGAAATAGTTACAATATCTGATCACAGAAATATAGACAGATGCAAATAATTCAGCAATTAATTATCGTATATACTACTTGTGTATCATGCGATTTTTGAAGACCTAATTTTGTAGCTAATATTAAGAAGGTCGTATCATACATGAGAAATAAAATTAGCGTACGTACTGCTACCACTAACTACGCCGTTGATCAAACTATATATCCTTATACTGTAGTCAAATTAGTTTCAAACTTTAGTCTTCAAATAATCACATGATAACGGGAGTATATACGGTAAATAAAATTGTCAAAAATTCCTTCCTATAATAAATTATATTTTCAAATTGATTGTAAACATTTTTGGAGCTTTACTGGATGGCGTTAGAAAGATTGTTTTTATTTAATTTTTTTTTTTTTCGTTTTTTAGAAAGCGGCTTTTTTATGCATTTAATATGAGTTATTGAGTTACAATATGACAGTATTAATTAGCAAAAATGTTATTTTTTTGAAAGTATTACAAGAAATTTCTATTTGTGCTTATGTGGCACTGAATGTTTTTGGACACCAAAAATGGGCCACAAAGAAGAAACACCGCTCTAGAACTCAAACGAGATCATTTACAAAACAACACACTCAATTGACTCACGATTTAAAAAAATGCTGACAAGGGAATTGAAACACTAAATTGGTTGTCTTAAGTTTGGATTTTGCAGGCGTAATTATGAGGTCGTCAGTTTTCAGTTTTCTATAATATATAGTAAATGTTACACTAGAACATCTAATTGTAAAGGACGTTTCGGGATAATTGAAGCATGTCAAAATACTTAATTTTTAATTATATTGCGTATCTACAGGAAGTAAATTAAAATTACAAATTATATACCCTTTTTATGTCCTTCATTCTAACTTGACAAATTTGGCTACCCAAAAATACCAGTAAATGATTATATTTGTTGTAGGCTTTTTGAGGCGTTTTCCGTCGTTATAAACTCCCACAGAATTCATCGGGTCGTAAGCAAATAAATATACAAATATTGGTTGTATCCTATAATTAGCTGGTATTAGTTATCTCCCTTGGAAGATTTTTTTTTCAGTTGTGAGCGCATGCAGACTCCATCTTATTAGGAAAGAAAGAATGAAAGAAAGAAGGGAAGATAGGAGAGTTTAGCTTCTTCCTGTCAATATCTAAAACATAATGGACTATTCCGATTTATTTAAGTGGAAAAACGGGAAAGCGTATCAGAGACGCTACTTAGTTTCAATAAGAAAAAGATAGAAAGAAAGGAAGAAAGAATGGAAGAAAGAAAAAGAGAAAGAAAGAAGAAAGAGAAGATAGAAGTTTCTAACGTCTCCTGCAAATACCTCATAAATAATGGGCAATTTAGCTTTGATCGCGTGGAAAGACGGAAAAGATATATTCGAGACGCTACTAGGTTTCAATAAGAAAAAGATAGAAAGAAAGGAAGAAAGAAAGAAAAATAGAAAGAAAAACGGAAGAGAAGATATAAGTGCCTAACGTCACATGCAAATACCTCAGAAATAATGGACTATTTAGTTTTGATCGTGTGGAAAGACGGAAAAGACATATCCGAGAAACTTGTTGGGATCGGTGAGAAAATAAAAGAGAGAAAGAAAGAACGAAAAAAGATAGAAGTATTTAACGTTTGTTCAGTAAAATGGCAAAAGTCCAATTTAAAATGTTTTTCACTTGTAATCTTTTATCTAAATAATGACCAGGATTTCTATTTATAATTGTTACTGTTGTATTTAAACGCTAATCGAAAATATTTAACGATGCGATAGGGGAATTTCTCCGGATATTTTATTGTCGTAGAACTCGCCATGAGCTTATTCAATCATTAACTGAAGAATTAAGATTCATGAGAAAATTCAAACAGGAAAACCTTGAAATTATCACGGGTCTTTCTAGTTTTGTTAAAGTTGTTAAGCTCAAATATTTAACGATGCGATAGGGGAATTTCGACTGATATTTTCTTGTCGTAGAACTCGCCATGAGCTTATTCAATCATTAACTGAAGAATTAAGATTCATGAGAAAATTCAAATAGGAAAACCTTGAAATTATCACGGGTCTTTCTAGTTTTGTTAAAGTTGTTAAGCTCAAATATTTAACGATGCGATAGGGGAATTTCGTCGGATATTTTATTGTCGTAGAACTCGCCATGAGCTTATTGAATCATTAACTGAAGAATTGTGATTCATCAGAAAATTCAAATAGGAAAACCTTGAAATTATCACGGGTCTTTCTAGTTTTGTTAAAGTTGTTAAGCTCAAATATTTAACGATGCGATAGGGGAATTTCTACGGATATTTTCTTGTCGTAGAACTCGCCATGAGCTTATTCAATCATTAACTGAAGAATTATGATTCATCAGAAATTCAAATAGGAAAACCTTGAAATTATCACGGGTCTTTCTAGTTTTGTTAAAGTTGTTAAGCTCAAATATTTAACGATGCGATAGGGGAATTTCGTCGGATATTTTCTTGTCGTAGAACTCGCCATGAGCGTATTCAATCATTAACTGAAGAATTATGATTCATCAGAAAATTCAAATAGGAAAACCTTGAAATTATCACGGGTCTTTCTAGTTTTGTTAAAGTTGTTAAGCTCAAATATTTAACGATGCGATAGGGGAATTTCTACGGATATTTTATTGTCGTAGAACTCGCCATGAGCTTATTCAATCATTAACTGAAGAATTATGATTCATCAGAAAATTCAAATAGGAAAACCTTGAAATTATCACGGGTCTTTCTAGTTTTGTTAAGGTTGTTAAGACCCAATAAGATTCTGCATTGTTATTGTCTCTGTTCTGGCATCTCGGCTTCAGTTACATTGCCGCCGCCATAACGTAGCTTCCTTGGTTCTTTTGTATAAAGATTTTCATTTTAATTGTTCTGATGAACTTTCCTATTCTCTGCCGAGACTTTACGTGCAGTTCTTTTGTTAATCATTTCACTCCAAGCAAGACGGTTGTGCCACAGGTACGCAGAGGACCACAGAGAGTGAAAGTGAAAGAGAAGATTGAGTAATTAAGGAAAGGATAAAAGATTAACGTGATTCAAGAAAAGAACATGTCGATTGACGTTTCATTTAAATTTTTGAAGATTGTAGTTATCTGAGAGAAGCAAGTAAACGGAAAGGGAGTTCCACAGGTGGGAAGTGCTAGAAATTAAACCGTTGGAGTTGAAGTGGCCGCTGCATTTAACTATTTCAACAGTAAAAGAGTGTGACCTAAATGCCAGTCTAGTAGCTTAAATTCATTTAATCGGGACACCAAGGAAAAAAACTCGTCAGAGTAGTTGCCATGAAAATATTCGTAGAAAAGACACAGAGAGAAAGACACGGTGAGAAAGTGACTGAAGTTGAGATGCCAGGTCAAGATCGATTACATTGCGGCCCCTTCTTTGAATTTTGTCAAGAACCTAGCATCCCCCTTCCCTATTACTGTTTCCCTGACAAATACAACCTCCAACGGTTTAAGTGTAGCGTCAATCGTCATCTCCAATTGCCTTGATCTATCCACTTCCTGACATCTTTCATTCCTATCTGCTCTCGCTCTAAATCTTCTGTAACCCCCTTGCCTTGATCGACCCTCCGTCCTTCTCTTTCTCCACATCCCTTCCTTTACCACTCCTATCTGCTCTTCCTCCAACCCTTCTGTAACCCCATGCGTGATAGTGGCCACCGGCCTTGCTTGGGGTGATACGCTTAAAAAAAAAAAAAAAAAAAAATACTATTCGGAGTTACTTTCATTCTTTAGTTTTTAAAAGTAACTAAGATTTTTTTTATCTGTGTAAAATGTAGATAGCTATATGGACATATATATATAGATACATAGGTATAGAAAAATTCTTCTTCTTCTTCTTCTTCTTATTATTATTATTATTATTATTATTATTATTATTATAATTATTATTATTATTATTATAATTATTATAATTATTATTATTATTATTGTTCGTCTATTAATAAATATTAATGTACTCGTCAGACCCAAACAGCAATCTGGAGCTGGCATTACCAAACACCCACTTAAAAGTTACAGAAATATCTCATTTATGAAAAAACGCACAAATTTTTTTTTGCTCCGTTTTTGTTTGGGGTTCTATAAATAAAAAAAGATGGTAATTTCTTTCTGACACAAGGTCTTGGAAAATGTAAGTTTCTTGAAAAGCTCTTTCGAAATAATTTTTTTTTTGTTGGTTTTGTTTTGTTCTGGAATCCGATACCAATTTTTTGGCGAAAAATAACTTGATTATTGCGTCTTCGAAATTCGCCAATTGCCAAATGAATCAACGACTTGCGCTGGAGATCTTTTTCCTCTCCCCTTCACAATCAACATTTTTGAATGTGCAAAATTTTGTTTAAGACAAACCTTCGGTCAGACGAGGTTGACTATTGTTACAAATGTTTCTTTCTGACTTTATGTCTTGTCGTTTTCTTAATTTATTTTTTTTGACTTTCTTAATTATTTTTATGAAAGTCTGTCTTTTGTGAATTTAGATTCCCGCCCCCCTGCCTCAATATCTCATTTATTTATTTTTTTAGTTTGTCTATTTTCTGGGCTTTTCAAAGGCTTCTATTTTCCTCACTGTTCCTTTTTTTTGTTTTTCTTTTCGTCTTTCTTTTCCTTGCATCCTTTCTTTGCTTTTCGTCTCTTTTCCTCTCTTTCTTTACCTCACTGCCTTTCTTTTTCCCCCTCTTTTTTTTTCTTTGTCTCCCTTCCTTTCCTTTCGTCTTACTGTGATTCTTCTTCTTTCTTTGTCTGTCTTTGCTTCTCTTTCTTTACATCACTGCCTTTCTTTTTTGCCCCCTCTTCTTTCTTTCTTTGTCTCTTTTCTTTTCCTTTCGTCTTACTTTCTTTGATTCTTCTTTCTTTGTCTTTCTTTGCCTCTCTTTCTTCACGTCCCTGCCTTTCTTTTTTTGTCCCCTCTTCTTTTTTCTTTGTCACTCTTCCTTTCCTTTCGTCTTACTTACTTTGATTCTTTCTTCTTTCTTTGTCTTTCTTTGTCTCTCTTTCTTTACATCACTGCCTTTCTTTTTTTGCCCCCTCTTCTTTCTTTCTTTGTCTATCTTCCTTTCCTTTCGTCGTACTTTCTTTGATTCTTCTTCTTTCTTTGTCTTTCTTTACCTCTCTTTCTTTACCTCTCTTCCTTTCTTTCTTTGCCCCCTCTTCCTTTCTTTTCGTCTTTCTTTCTTAACCTCTATCCCTTTCTTTACCTCTCCACTTTTCCAAATCGAGTCCATTTCGTTATATTCATTTAACGCGCAAATTCCCTTGGGAAATGTATGAATCCACGTCTTCTCCAACCCCAGCTATGGGTTAAATAGTAGGAATCGTATCACTAAATCATTATTATCACCAAAAGTTTTTGCAATCCAAAAGTAATTTCTGGTTTCAAATAAACTGTAAAATGTTGATAAACCGTCAAATAAATATTAATCAATAACTCAACCCACATTTCTTATGAATACACTCCAACACGTGCACAGGATCGCCTCATCAGTGATGTTATGACTTGGGGTCATGACAAGTTTCGGGTCTTTCAAAATCATACTTGTTTACCCTAGAGCCTCTACCGAAACAATACCTATTCCGGCAGGCAATCCTGAAGCAAATTTCCACCAAGAACACAACAACGGACATATAAATAACTGCCACTACTGATCTTGAAATAGGAAGCGACCAATCAAAAACGCTTTACATCACTTACTCCTCAGAAAGAAAGGGCGACTACTCTGCTTCATTCATATTTAGCTGCCGCGTGTTTTTTCTACAAATATTTTCATGGCAGTTGCCTTAATGAACTTTCTTCTTTGGCACTTCGACTCGATGTATTTAAACGTTATACTAAACTGGAAGTTAGGTCTCATGTTATTGTTGAAATTGATAAATGTTTCATTTAGCAACGTAGGAACGCCAGTTTTCTGTCAACGACTACAAAAGCTTAAATTTCTCCATAAATTCACTTCTTTTTATTGTCATTTCTCCTCGGTGACGTTTTTTTAGTTACCTTCACCCTAACCCTAACCCGCTACATCTTAGTGGTTTTATCGCCTTACTTGTAGCAAAATGATTTTAAAAAAGAAGAAAAACCTGCGAAGAGTAAAAGCTAACTATAATATCGTACACTGAGCCTAATAATGTCGACATTCTGGAAAATATTTGTTCACATATATATATATATATATATATATATATATATGTGTGTGTGTGTGTGTGTGTGTGTGTGTGTGTGTGTGTGTGTGTGTGTGTGTGCGTGCGTGTGTGTGTGAGCAAATTAAACCAGCCTCCTCAAACACATGTGTGCATAAATTAGAACAAATAAGACAGAATTCTTCTTATACCTGGAATATTTGTCAGTCATTTATTTGTATGAAAATGTCGATCTGTGGAATTAGAATCGAATTTCGATTCCAAGGAAATAAATTATAATCACCATGAATCGTTAAAGTTGTCTGTTTCTTAATATAATTAATATTTGCTCTGTTTTTACATTGAGCTCTCTGGATCATATCCTCCGTAGAATTATCTATTCGGATTACCAAACACATGTTTACCTATATATATATATATATATATATATATATATATATATATATATATATATATTGTCCTACTCCGTATTTAACAGGTTTAATACTGGAGGAATCAAGACTTTTCTCATACAGTCTCAGTTACGGTTGACTGGTCATGTCTTGAGAATGTCTGATGACAGGATACCCAAGGTCCTAATGTACAGCCAGTTAGATCAGGGCTACAGGAATGTAGGACGCCCATGGCTAAGATACAAAGAAAATCTGAAAAGCAACTTCATATCTGCTCAAAGCGTATCCAAATGTAAACAAGTGACGTCATACATTATGAAATGGACAAAGTCCGACAATTATTTAAAGACATTTTTTTTAATTTTTATACGTTCTTTTATAGATACAACTATTTAAGTAAATGCTCTGTTTATAATAAACAGTATTAACGACATTTACCGGTCTGAATGTCCGAGAAATTTTCATAGAAAATATGCGTCCTCCGACGGGAATCGAACCTGTATCCTATACGGAACTGTCATATAGCCTGACCTATAGAGCCACAGAGGAGCGTTCGGTTAACAAGGTCGATTTTACTGTTTTTAAACTACAATTCTTTTTAATCATCGCTTTTAAAAACAATAAACATTGCCGAGGGAGTCAAAAGCGTGTACAGTAATAGAGGTGTCAAGGGAATAACTATCCTTTTGAAACACAATTCTTTTGCTGGCACGAAGACATTTTTAATAACACGTAGTTCGACCATGGCTCTAGAAAGTTCCTTTTCTTTAATATGCATAAATTGTCATGGATTCAGTGGTTTCCTGCTGCCTTCTCCACCATTCGGAACACTTCCTGCTTTTGACTGCCACTGGTGGCACTGACTCAAGCATAAAAGCGAGCAATGTTTTCCTATCGCCTCAAGTATAAACCCCGTCAATATTTACCTATAAAATGTAAACAGAACCAATATTTACGTATATATTCAAATATAAACCCCCAAAGTATTAATACGACTTACGTTTATCTATAGTCTCGATAATGAATGAGACAAAATTTAACTATAGACTTAAGTATAAACCTGGAAAAATTAAACAATAGACTCAAGCATAAACCTGCCTGAAAATTAACAATATCCGCATTTATAAACAAGACTAAATCTCACATTAGACTCAATTATAACAACAGACTCACCTATAAACAGAACTAATTTTAACTAAAGACTCAAGTATAAACACAATCAATATTTAACTAAAGGTTCAAGTATAAACAAGCCCAATTTTAACAATAGACTCAGGTATAAACAGGCCCAAAGTTAACAACAGACTTAAGCATAAACACGACCAAATTTAACAACAGACTCAGGTATAAACAGAATTAATTCTAACTATAGACTCAAGTATAAACACAATGAATATTTTACTACAGTCTCAAGTATAAACAAGCCTATATTTATCAATAGACTCATTTATAAACAAGACTAAATCTCACGTTAGACTCAAGTATAAACACGACCAAATTTAACAACAGACTTAAGTATAAACACGACCAAATTTAACAACACACTCACGTATAAACAGAACTAATTTTAACTACAGACTCAAGTACAAACACAATATTTAATTAAAGCCTCAAGTATAAACCAACCAATATTTACATATGAACTCAATTATAAAGGCGCTTTATATTGACCTATAGATTTAAGTATAAATATGTTTACCCATAGATTCAATTATCAACCCGACAAATAATTAGCAAAACTCAACACAGCACATGTTTACATGTAGATTCGGGTATAATTAAATCAGATTTCGAAATTAAGTAGCAGTTGGTATGTAGCAAAATGCACCAGCACAAAGATCTGGAGCTGAGTCGTTCCTGTTGTTTAATTCATAGTTGGAGACAAGGTGCAAGCGAGAGATCCGTGTCTTTCCTAAGGGCATTACCGTGAACTGAACTCGGCCATTATGTGAACTCAACTCGACGATTCCACTTTTCGTGCTGATAACCATTCCGTTCCCCCCACGCTAGCACTGAATAGATACATTAGCACCCCGCCAAAAAAAAAAAATATATATATAAAAAAAATAAATAAATAAATAAAAAAAAGACTGTATCGACAAATAAACTCATCTTTTGCTATTTCTTGTACAAAAGCAGTTTCAGATGAAAATTTTAAACGACAATGGACAGGAGAGTCACGATGAGCGAATCTTTTCTATTGTTCTTTAATATTTTCGGTTGGCGGAGTTTTCAAGTGGGGCTGCTCTGAATGTCTTTAGTTGAAGATATCAGAATAAGGAGGAGACAATTGAATTTAAGGAAAGAGATCAAAATAATAAGAGACTGAAAAACGAATCTGACTGAAGAAATGTATCGTCGCTGTATTCACAGATAACAATATGGAACTAACAATGATAAACGCCGCAGGCTGTAATGGATTCACAAGGCTTTTTTTTTTATCAGTATTAATTTTCCCGCTTTTATTTATTTATATTTTGAATGATTGGACGGTTTTTAAAAGAAGGACACCGTAATCAGTATTGATTGTCAGCAAAAGGGGCAACCCAAGTTTTGAGTTACATATCGGAGACGTCAAATTTAAACAAGTAAGAAAATTTGACAGTTTCTTTCTTTCTTTCTTTCTTTCTTTCTTTCTTTCTTCTTTTCTTTCTAGCAACGATAAACGCCGAGGGCTATAATGGGTTCACAAGGCTTTCTTTTTTATCTGCATTAATTTTCTGGCTTTTATTTATATTTTGAACAATTGGGCGGTTTTTAAAAGAAGGACACCGTAATCAGTATTGATTGTCAGCAAAAGGGGCAACCCAAGTTTTGAGTTACATATCGGAGACGTCAAATTTAAACAAGTAAGAAAATTTGACAGTTTCTTTCTTTCTTTATTTCTTTCTTTCTTTTATTCTTTCTTTCTTTCTTTCTTTCTTTCTTTCTTTCTTTCTTTCTTCTTTTCTTTCTAGCAACGATAAACGCCGAGGGCTATAATGGGTTCACAAGGCTTTCTTTTTTATCTGCATTAAATTTCTGGCTTTTATTTATATTTTGAATGATTGGTCGGTTTTTAAAAGAAGGACACCGTAATCAATATTGATTGTCAACAAAAGGGGCAACCCAAGTTTTGAGTTACATATCGGAGACGTCAAATTTAAACAAGTAAGAAAAATTAACAGTTTATAGTTTCTTTCTTTCTTTCTTTTATTCTTTCTTTCTTTCTTTTATTCTTTCTTTCTTTCTTTATTCTTTCTTTTTTTCTTTCTTTCTTTCTTTCTTTCTTTCTTTCTTTCTTTCTTTCTTTCTTTCTTTCTAGCAACGATAAACGCCGAGGGCTATAATGGGTTCACAAGGCTTTCTTTTTTATCTGCATTAATTTTCTGGCTTTTATTTATATTTTGAAGGATTGGACAGTTTTTAGAAGAAGGACACTCTAATCAGTACTGACTGTCAGCAAAAGGAGCAACCCAAGTTCGTAAAGGAATAGCGAAACAGCACAAATGCGTAATTACTTCCAGCGACAAAGGATAGGAAGCTGTGGAGAGCCGTGATCAAGTAACTTAAATGAATAAAGGTACATGCTTCAATCACGAGTCCTGAAACTCGGTAGAGTCGTAGTGACTTGTCTTAGGCAAGATAACCTGACGATGACATACCCAGTCCAGGCTGGTTTGAATTCAGAGTTTTCCTTCAACTAGACTGGTTACCAACCAAGGCTATAGGCCACTGTCTGTCTTGCTATTTACCCATAGTTATTGAGAGAAGAGATATATTCATACTTTTTCCAAGGGTGTATGTGAATGTAACAAATCGACTGGAATTCGAACTGGGCTCTAAGATTTCGTTATCCGAGCCACTGCCCATGACACTATTCACGCAACAAAGGTATATATACAAGGAGCGATGGGTTGATTGTCGGACATGCGCGGTGTTTGTTTTTGATTTTGTCGACTGCACAATATAGTAGGGTCAGTTGCGCACCGTCTGTGAGAAAAAGAACACCATGACGCAATTCACTCCGCCAGGAATTTGGATTTGGCATACTGTTCTGCTTGGCATTTCTGAGTGTTTGGTTATCAATCTGAGGACAGTGTAGGAGATTAGAAAATAGTTTGGATGAATCTGAGGGTGATTAAGAAGGATGCCTACATCAAGTGCCTTGAGAGGTTAGTGCTGCCCTGGGTCAAGAAGGTGGCTACTGGAAGACTCTATGTCTGACAACAGGACTCTTCATCATGCCACACAAGTAGAACCCAGTCAGACTGCCAGACAATTTCTGCGACGACATCATCCCTTACCTCTGGCCACGTAACTCCCCAGACTGCAACCCCCATGTGTGGGGCGCAGTTCAGCGATAGACCAACAAAACTCCTTGTAATACCAAAGATGAACTGAAGGCAAGGATTATGGCAGCATTCACCAATTTAAACAAGGAGACAGTGAAGAAGAGATGCAGGAGATTCCGAAGTCGTCTGGAGGCCGTGGTTCGAGCCAAAGGCGATTTTATTGAATAAATTTACTCTTTAGTATTTCAAGATATTTTTGTGTAATTTTGGTAAATATATCTGTTAAAAACTTTTTTTTGTTGCATAATTTAGACGACAATTTATCCATTGCACCTCGTCTCACAATTATAGACTGACAGTGACTTCAGCTTTGAAGTCAGAAGTCGCAATGTGTTAAACCTGGACTTTCTTGAAACTGACAGTCCTGAGTGACACGACACCCCTCACCCGCCCCCAAACAAAACAGAAGACAAATATATGTAAAATATATATATAAAATACTTCACTGATCTATTCACTTTGTCATTATGAATGTAACGATCATGTACGCAAAATCTCTCAGTGGCATCTTTCTACTGACTGTGTAACCTTATGAGAGAGTGCCTGTTCACGCATGCTGTAACAACACTGCAACTGGTTGTGTAGATTACCAAGATGTCTGGATACTTCCCGGACATGCATCTTATAGCCAGCTGTCTATCTTGTCGTTTACGTTGGAAAATTTGCAGAAAGCGAAAATAGCTAAGTAGTTGTTTGTTCAAAAGGCAGAATTGGAGAAATATGTACATGTTTCGATGTAAAATCGGCGATATGACAGGCTGCAAGGACTTGAAGCACTGTTCACTGTCTGTTGTGTTACTGGATCTCGGGGGATGACGAGATGTAAACGCTACTACACCCAAATCTGTTTCCACTATGTTGCAATTAACGAAGCCGCGATCTGTTCTCTGCTATGTTTCAACTGGTGTTGTGTTTACCTGTCGAATTGGATATCCGACAGGTCTGTGGTGAACTTTTTAAACGAATTCAAATCACAAGGTCGTTATGATAATAGCAACTTTATATTATTGGTAATTACTATACAACTTCTTTCTTTTTGTTTGTAACGAACACTAGTCTTTTCAGAAGGACTTATTTCCTTTCAACCCCTTTACTATAACGGTCAATCTAACAATAGTAGCGACATCTTTTATCCCCGTTTTTTCCTTTCTGTTCTGACTCCGGCATAAGATAACTCTGTACCCTATCTCTAACGGTCAGGGAACAAATTCTCTAACTGGGCCGGTGTTTACTAGTGAATTGTTACGTCAGACTTTTCTTGATATAAAGACGATTCCTTTAACAAAAACGATACTCTGAACTGTATTTTCCAAAGTTCAGTCGGGCGTTAAGAAGAAAGACATGTATTTTGGGTGAACACGGAAATCTTCGGCTAATCTTTGCTCGCTCCGACCTTTGAAGATTCTGTCACGGAGACAACCTTTTAAATTAGGAATACAGGTTTCGACTCTCATCAGTTTCAATCTCAAAGCCGTAATCAGACGTTTGTTAATACATCTTAATTAAGCATTTCGTTTAGTTTCTTTTTTGATTATAGTTTTCTCAAGTTTCTGTATATCCAAACACGCTTTCGATTATCTAGTGTAAATACTTCGACAGCTGGAACCACGAATACATTACTAAAATCTTGGTGTGTGCTTTTCAAATCGAGACTTGATGTCTTTGTACAGACTCAGATCTTGCTACGTGATAACCGCCCATCTACATTTACACACAGATCCGCTATTTAGCTGACCGGGGCCGAAATCAAACAAGTACAGAATATTAAATGAAGGAAGTGTTTTTTATTTGTTTAATGGCATATCAACTCTTTATGGGTCATTTAATGCCAAAATTTGATTTTCATGACAGCTTTGGTAATTCATAGTTGTTACTATTAACGCCTTCCCCGGCGTAGACGTGTATATACGTTTTAACCGAAAGTCTTTTTCGGACAAGGACGAATAAACCCGTCCAAATCCGTCCAAAACATAACGTTTAAAAACCAGCTTATAAACCGTGTTTATACGTCGATCTTGATTCTTTTTATGCCCTTCTGAGGTTGAAACGAGTCTAATCGTCAACTCATACTTGTGGTAGAGGTGTTAGCCACCGCTCGGGTACTTCAAAGTACCCCACTTTCTGAGTTACTATATTGAAAACAATTCGTCTGAAAATGAAACGTTTTTCCCGAAATAATTGGCGGGGAAAGAGTCAAAATCTATTCCTGGAATTTTTACTTAAAAAGTTGTATTCATATACTTTTATAGTGTTTGGACCCCACTTTGGTTTAGTTTGTTCAGCGGCATATATAATCCTATCTATCTATCTATCTATCTATCTATCTATCTATCTATCTATCTATCTATCTAACTCATTCTGTTCATATCTATCTATCTATCTATCTATCTATCTATCTATCTATCTATCTATCTCATTCTGTTCATATCTATCTATCTATCTATCTATCTCATTCTGTTAATATCTATCTATCTATCTATCTATCTCATTCTGTTCATATCTATCTATCTATCTATCTATATATCTAATTCTGTTCATATCTATCTAACTCATTCTGTTCATATCTATCTATCTATCTATATATATATATATATATATGTATATCTAGCTATCTAATTCTGTTCATATCTATCTATCTATCTATCTATCTATCTAACTCATTCTGTTCATATCTATCTATCTCATTCTGTTCATATCTATCTATCTATCTATCTATCTATCTCATTCTGTTCATATCTATCTATCTATCTATCTATCTATCTATCTATCTATCTATCTATCTAATTCTGTTCATATCTATCTATCTCATTCTGTTCATATCTATCTATCTATCTATCTATCTATCTATCTATCTCATTCTGTTCATATCTATCTATCTATCTATCTATCTATCTCATTCTGTTCATATCTATCTATCTATCTATATATCTATCTGTCTGTCTATCTATCTATCTCATTCTGTTCATATCTATCTATCTATCTATATCTATCTATCTATCTATCTATCTCATTCTGTTCATATCTATCTATCTATCTCATTCTGTTCATATCTATCTATCTATCTCATTCTGTTCATATCTATCTATCTATCTATCTATCTATCTCATTCTGTTCATATCTATCTATCTATCTATCTATCTATCTCATTCTGTTCATATCTATCTATCTATGTATCTATCTCATTCTGTTCATATCTATCTATCTATCTATCTATCTCATTCTGTTCATATCTATCTATCTATCTATCTATCTATCTATCTGTCTATAAAATACTTTCACAAAAATGAATGTTGCCTGTCAACAATCTTGTTCTTTTTGTTTTTAACGGGAATAAAAGGCATCTGCATTTATTTGTGCTGCCCATCAGATTCGCCTCTCACCCGGTACACATCCCTTCCACGCCTTTTTAACAGAAGGAAAGGTTTATCTCTTCTTTCCTGTTTAGAATTGCCTTTCTTGCTCCTTCTAAAGTTTTCTTTCACTCCAAGTAACTCTTAGTGGCATTATCGCATTGTTTGGCATGAATGATTTAATGATTTAAAATGATTTAAAATGATGATTTTTAATAAAAATGACCTTTAATCTCTCTAAGCAAAGTGCTATATATCAACATTTAACACAAATCTATATAACCCCTTCTAATTGCGAGCAGATTATAGTCAACAATACAAAAAAGAAAACGATTAAAAATGTTAGAGGCTCTTTACATAAAACAACAGTAAGCCATCACCAGTAATTTTTATTTGAACTCGGCACGCATATGCTAAAAAGCCTTTGAACTGTTATTAACATGGCGGTCAAAAATCTAAAGCCAAAGCGTTGTCAGAACTTTGGGGCGGGGTGGGGGATAATAATGATTTAGTGATACAAATCTTACTATTTAACCCATAACTGGAGTGGGAGAAGTTCCCAAGTGAATATAACGAACAAAACGGCGACTGGAACTCAGCTCTGCGGTGAAAATATCCGAGCCATTATCCATTGTACATCCAAGCTGGTATTCGCAAGCGGTCACCCATCTAGGTGCTGACTAGACTCGACGTTGCTTAACTTCAAAAGAATAGAGATTAAATGTAAGTTATTTTCGTCTTTTAGGGTAAATTTTCGAGCATTCGCCGGTAATTTTAACTGGATGACATAAAGAAAGGGGGAAAGAAAAAGGAAAAAAAAAGAGATGAAAAACATTTTTTTAAGAGGCGAAACTCAGAAATAAAAATTTCAGTAAAAGCAGACGTGTCACCACCAACATCCGAACAGCTGCTTACAGGAAATGCTGAATATTTTATGATTTAAAAATCTTAGAAAACTTTTCGGGTTTTACCTTCATTAGAGAATAAAGACTATTCTCTGGCAGATGTAAAATAAAAACTCAGTATACGGGATATGAATCTATGTGGAGTTTGTGTTTAAAATGAAAAGAAAAAAATCATGGCATACATATAGAATTTGAAAATATATACCGATAAATTATAAAAGCAATTAGCATTTATTAAAATTAACCATAATTCTTCTTCTTTTATGTGTCGTGTCCGTAGGCGGTCATGGACCTCCACCTTTTCTTATCTCTTTTAGCTCTTAATAAACTTTGTCTTTTTGATATTTCTCCCAAACCCTGTTCCGCCATCCATTTGCTAAAGCCCATTAAGTATATCACGCATTGACACTGCTCGGCCTGGAGACCCTGATCAAAGCGTAGTATCTGTTCTCAGATCGCTCGCTTTGTCGGCCTTTTGGCTGAGAGCGTCACTTGATACTTACCTGGTGTAGGGATTCGTCCCTGCGCTGGTAGTATCATGGCTACGACTAGCTTGGACCGGCTCCGGCCTGGACCAGCTATGACAAGCCAAGACCAGCGGCCCGGGTGAAAACGCTCGAGTCCCCACGTTAAAAACCGACCTTGTGTCACAACCTGACTCAGTGGGGGGTCAAGTAAATACCAAGTATATCATTCTCCTGTCCGTCTTTCCATCTGTCCGTCCAGTGAGTATCAGAGATTCCAAGCCCTCCTTCCTCATTAACTGTCCTAGAAACTTCAGCTGCCTCTTCCTGGTGTTAAGTATAAGTTTCCACTTTGTTTCCATTCTCTGCAGAAACCTTGTTGTTGCCCACATGTTCGGCCCATGGTATCCTCAACATCCTTCTGTAGAACCACGTTTCTGCTGCTTTGAGTCTCTTCTTCATCTGTGAGGAGATGGCCATCATTCGCTGCCATGCAGGAGGACTGATATCATGTAACAGTTCAGTACGATTTTCTTTGTTTCCAACGAAATTTCTCTGTCTCTTTATACTCTGCTTAGCTTTTGGAAAGCGTCTTTGGCCATCCAACTACTTATTCTGATATCGGTGTCGCACTTTACAATTCCTGTCATCCGATTGCCAGTCATATCAGGGGCAATCAACCGTTTTTGTGTCATCGCCCACATTCACATGAAAAAAAAGTCCAACGCCCACCAATATAATTAATATTAGAAAGCATACAGTGATGGGTAAATTATTCTTTGACGTCCATTTTGTTGATATCTATCTATCGCAGTCTCTTCATTAATTATCTATCTATCTCAGTTTTAACCTTGAAAGGTTACTGAATGAGGAATAACCAAAACGGAGGTTGGAAATGAAATGATAATCTTTATAACAATCAAGAAAATAAAATACTCGCCAACGGCATAAAGTAGGTAAACCACTGATAGTGGTGGACTACTTAGACAGTATATTACCCCCACTTACAATAGTGTCCAACGTATTTATGCGGATTGGGACATACCCATTAGTGTTCATAGGTACGGTATATAACATATCTATCTATCTATCTATCTATCTATCTATCTATCTATCTATCTATCTATCTATCTATCTGTTATGGTCCAGGTTCCTTGTACTCCGGTGATGGTCCAAGGTAGAACCAATGAAGAATAACTCGAACACGGGTATGGAATAACACAGATATATTACAAACAGAATATGTACAAAAGAAGTAGAAATGTTAGTAATAACAATCAGGTTAGGTTAGAGAGAACTATGTAGTCTCGACCAGTATCACTATTCCAATGTCTTACAGTAATCGTCTGACGCGACTCTGTCTCTGACTGACTCACACTACTGCTTCCTCTTGAGGCGTAGTATTTATGAGGTACGGGATAGTCCATTCCTATTATGGGTAAGTTCTCATAACACCCCCTTCCGAGGCTTTCGCGTAGCAGGGGTTTTTATTATCTTTTTTTCTTTGGATCTATATCCAAAGGTTCCGTAAACTTTCTTTTTCGAGACGATTTTCTTGGTTCTGGCATTGTTTGCGGTCTTTTTTATATCAAACGTATCGAAAATAGTGTCCATTACCTCTTCTTGACGTGGATCGTTAGCGTCCTGTAACAGTCTTTTCCTTATTTGGTTCACGTGTCTTCTGTGTGAGAATTTTTGTCCCTGTACTATATAAACCATCTTGCCAATTCTTTTCTCAATTGTGCCTTGCTCCCAGTAAGATGTGTTATTTTTATAGGCTTTAAAAAAACTTTTTCTCCTGGGAGAAATTTTCTTTTTGGTGTGTAGGACTGTGTTGCTAGTTTCGTTTTACTTGTTAGCAATTTATCAAATGCAGATCTGACCTTTCTAGCAAACATCACTTCTGCGGGTGATAGTGTTGATGGTGTAGCATTATTTAGCGTAATTCGATATACCTGAAGAATTTGCTGTAATGCTTTCTCCGTAGGCACATCGTAGGCTTTTCGTAGCGCTCTTTTGAGTGTATCAACGAATCTCTCCGCCTGCCCATTTGATCTTGGGTTATAAGGCGGGGATTTTATATGTTTTACTTGATAAATTTCGCAAAACTCTTGGAAGTCTGCTGATGTGAATTGCGTTCCATTATCTGTGACTAGGCAATCCACTACACCAAACCGAGCGAATAGCTCGTGGAGGCAATTTATGGTCGTTTCTGAAGTAGGATTTTTGCAACGAAACACCTCCGTCCATTTACTATAGCTATCGACAATGATTAAATTGTAAAAACCGTCAATTGGTCCTGCATAATCTGCGTGTATTCTTGACCACGGACGATCAGTCTCTGGCCATGGCTTATATATGATTGGCGGTGCTTTGGCTGCTAAATTACAACCCTTGCACATTTCCACCATCTGAGTAATATCCTGGTCCATATTCTTCCAATATACATAGCTTCGCATTAGCGACTTCATTCTATTTTTACCAGGATGTCCCCTGTGGAAATCCTTTAAGATCCGCTTTTGTAATGTTTTGGGAATTACAACCCTTTCGTTGTAAAGTAACACATTGTCGCATAGAGAAAAATTGTCAGAAATTTGCTCATTTTTTTCTGCTATTTTTGCTTTTGTTTCATTAATAAATTCGTCGTTTTTGGCTTCATTTTCTATGTCTTGCAATGTGACTGGGAGGTTTCTAACTGTACAACATAGTACTGTCCTAATATCTTCTTCGTTTCTTAAGGCTGCGATTACCGTATCTTCCAATGTCTCTGTCTTTGTTGGTTTAAGTCTCGACAGACCATCCGCATGCCCGACTTTTTTCGTTGGTAAATATTCCAATCTGAAATTATAGTTCAGAAGAATTGTTCCCCATTTAAGTAACCTATTTGCAGTGTAAACCGGTAGACCATTTTTCGAACCAAAAATTGTTAGTAACGGTTTGTGATCCGTCTGAAGGGTAAAATGTCTACCATAGATGTACTTATGAAACCTCGTGACTGCGAAGATAATTCCTAGAGCTTCTTTCTCTATTTGTGAATAATTTTTCTCCGCTGGTAGTAGATTTCGAGAAGCATGTGCGATGGGTTTTATTGTCCCATCTGGCATTTTATGTAATATACACGCCCCGACACCGTAGGCGCTAGCGTCACTTGCTACAATAATTTCTAGTTTGGGATCGTAGTGTGCCAAAAATAAATCTGAAGTTAATATTTTGATTATTTCGTCAAATGCTTTTTGGCATTGATCTGTCCACTGCCAAACTTTTTCTTTCTTTAGCAGCTCGTTCAGTGGTGCGCGAAGTTTATGCATGTGAGGTATGAATTCCTGGTAGTAACTTACTAATCCTAGAAAACTTTGTAGTTCTGTTATGTTTTTAGGAACTGGCATTTTTTTAAATTGCTGTTGACCTTTCAGGGTCTGGTCGTCTACCTTCTTGATCTATTATATGGCCAAGGTATTTGATTTACTTCATGAAAAAATCTCACTTATTTTCTTTTAATTTGAATCCATAGCTCAGTATTCTTTTAAATACTTCCTGTACATGTTCCTTGTATTGTTCAACGCTTTCGCTATTAATCAATACGTCATCCAGGTATGCAATTGTGTACTCAAGTCCGGCAAGCATCGTATCCATTGTCTGTTGGAATATAGCCGGCGCGACCTTAATTCCAAAAGGTAATCTTTGGTATCTGTACAGTCCTTTGTGTGTGTTTATGCATAGTAGTTTTGAACTTTCTTCTTCGACTGGAATTTGCAGGTACGCCTCACTTAAATCAATTTTTTAAAAATATTTTCCGCCATTTAATTTAGTGAATACTTCTTTTGAACTAGGTAGAGGATAGTGGTAGTCCTTTATTGCTGCGTTCAAACCTGTAGAAACATCAGCGCAAACTCGAATGTCGCCTGATTTCTTTTTGACGTAGACCGCCGGAGCGGCCCATTTACTGTATTCTACGTTTGTCAATATGCCAGTGTTTTCGAGTCTGGTTAATTCTTGATCAATTTTTTCAATTGACGCAAACGGTACGCTCCTTTTTTTCTTGAAAATAGGCTGAACGTTTTCCTTTAGTTCGATATTAGCTGCCATTTTCTTACATCTTCCTAGGCCTGCTGAAACTACTTCGGGGAAACTTGTTTTTAGTTTCTCTTTTAATTTGTCTGCCTCGGTTGGTAAGCTTTTTACATTTTGGCAGTACGTACTTATAGGTAGATCCCACAGTTTGAATGTTTGCATCCAGTCCGTTCCGAATAGGTTTTCTGTATTTCTTAAGACGTACATTTTTAGTTTTTTCGTCATTCCATTGAATGTTACCTTAGTAATTACTTCACCCTCGAATTTTATCTTTCTCCCCGTAACTGATCTAGCAATTTTATCCGTTTTTAACATGGCAGGTTTATTCAGTTAATAGTTAAGTCTGAGCCAGAATCCAGCTGTAGCCTGACTTTTCTATTTTGCATTTCAACTTGTACGTATTTTCTTATGTTAGTCTCATCTGCTTGGTCAGTCCTCGTGATTCTTATTCTGCTTTTGTTTTCTCTTCTATACCAACAATGAGAACTTTTGTGGCCGATTTTTTTACATGATAGACAGGTTTTAAAACGATAAGTACAGTCTTTAAACCAATGCCAAGTCCCACAGCGATAGCATGGACTGGGTGGTAATTTTTTTATATTGAATTTTAGAGTTAGAATATTTTGTTTTACCTGTCCTTGAGGGGGGAAAATCGGTTTGGTTTGTTTGTGAGGAGGGTAAGTTGGTTTGTCTTCGTACTTTATGTATGTGTGCTATGCCAGCTTCTTCTATGTCTTTTGAGTCTTTCTTCACACTGATGCATCTCTGGCAGTCTTCGGCTAGCTTTTGAAGTGTCAAATCATGTTCATTCTCCAATTTAGTAAGGATTCTGCGTCTCATTTCCGCGTCTTTGGTTGAGACCAGGCCTTGGACGTAAATTAAGCATTTGAAATTGTCCGCGCTGAGTTCTGATAATTTGAAGTCGTCACAATATTTGTTGACAATGGACGCGAAAGTTATGTAATCTTCGTTGCCCCTTTTTGTAAGGTTCATGCATTTCCATCTTTTGTGGAATAGTGAAGTATTATGGCTGAAAAGTTCTGTTAGCAGTTTAATGGCTTCTTTGAACGTTCTCACTTGTTTTTCTGGGAAGGATATAATCTACGAATTTTGTATATTCGCATGTACCTAATTTTCTTAGCAATAGACGTATTTTACGTGCGTCTGACCAATCTTTGCAGTCAAATTCATATAGATCTTTGTACCTTCGGAAGTAGTTTACAAAAGTTTTATCTTCGTCAGGTGCGTGCTTGAAATCTTCGATAGTTCTCCAAATAGCGTCTTGTGAGAGAACTGTTTCAGATTTTTGCTCTTTATTTGACATTACACGTAGCAATAATTCTTGCAATTACAGATGTTCCTGTTCGTACTTTTGCTGCTGTTCAAATTGGATTTCGTTAAGCTCCATAATGGTTGACTTGAAATCTTCCATGTTGACATATTTTTGTGTAACCTCATATTCTGTGACCTGTGTACGCAAAGAAAAATTTCCTTTGTTGCCAGTGAAATTTGATATCCAAAAAGAAAATTATTTTCTTTTTTTTATGTGTGTTCACGCAGAACTAGTTTTTTTTTTTTTTAGAATCTCGCGTAGAAACTGTTTTTATTAGAGTTAACTCGTCGACACTGTTATATGCGACGGATAGCAAAAAAGTATGTTCTCCACGAATAGAGTTCGTATTCCCTTGGGGGTTTCCTCGTCGCCACTGTTATGTGCAATGTATAGCAAAAAAGTATGTCCTTCCTCCGCGTAAAGAGTTCGTATTTCCTTGGGGTTACCTCGTCGCCACTGTTATGGTCCAGGTTCCTTGTACTACGGTGATGGTCCAAGGTAGAACCAATTAAGAATAACTCGAACACAGGTATGGAATAACACAGATATATTACAAACAGAATATGTACAAAAGAAGTAGAAGTGTTAGTAATAACAATCAGGTTAGGTTAGAGAGAACTATGTTGTCTCGACCAGCATCACTATTCCAATGTCTTACAGTAATCGTCTGACGCCACTCTGTCTGTGACTGACTCACACTACTGCTTCCTCTTGAGGCGCAGTATTTATGAGGTACGGGATAGTCCATTCCTATTATGGGTAAGTTCCCATAACACTATCTATCTATCTATCTATCTATCTATCTATCTATCTAACACAGTCAGTTTATTTCTTTCTATCTATCTATCTATCTCATTTTTAACCTTGAAAGTTACTAAATGAGGAATAACCAAAACGAAGGTTGGAAATGGAATGGTAATCTTTATAACATTAACAAAATGAAATACTCGCCAACGGCGAAAGTAGGTAAACCACTGATAGTGGTGGACTACTTAGACAGTATATTACCCCCACTTACAATAGTGTCCAACGTATTTATGCGGATTGAGACATACCCATTAGTGTTCACAGGTACGGTATATAACATATCTATCTATCTATCTATCTATCTATCTATCTATCTATCTATCTATCTATCTATCTCCTTTTGTTCATATCTATCTATCTATCTATCTATCTATCTCATTCTGTTCATATCTATCTATCTATCTATCTCATTCTGTTCATATCTATCTATCTATCTATCTATCTATCTATCTATCTATCTATCTATCTATCTCCTTTTGTTCATATCTATCTATCTATCTCTCTATCTATCTATGGTAACCTAGAAAAGGTTACTGAATAAGAAATAACCAAAACGGATTTTGGAAATGAAATGGTAATCTTTATAACATCAACAAAATACAATACTCGCCAGCAGCGTGAAGTAGGTAAACCACTGTTAATGCTGAACTACTTAGACAGCATATTACTCCCACTTACAATATTGTACAACGTATTTATGAAGATTGGGAAAAAACCCATTAGTGTTCATAGATACGGTATATAACAGATGGGTAAATTATGTTTTGACCGGCGCTTTTCCTGCTTCGAGATGGTCAATGTGATAAAAATGTAAAAACAATTTTATCCATCTATATAATTTTATCTATCTGTATTTAAATACCTATTTATGTATATAACTTTTTGTTATAAATTCTTATTGGTATAAGTAAACAGGGTCGCCCAAATGTTACGAAAATGTTTGAAAGTTTAATAATATTTTTGTTTATTAAATTTTAGTTTTCTTTAAGGTATTTTATAAAGAAGGCTTTTGACATTAATCATGTAAAAGTACACGGCTGAAAAATGAAGACAAGTCGAGAAATCTTTCTACTAAAAAAGAGGGCCAATAATTCAAGCTCAAAGCATAAAGTGAGCCGCTATCTTTCTCAGATCTGTAAAGGCATGATTACTTTTTTTTATGGGGCTATCTCAAATAAAAGGTTTATGTCAACAAGCCTCAGAGCTGTCCAACAATTGAAGGACAACATTCAGAGAGTCACCAAAGCCCTACAGCCTGAAACAATGAGGCCAGTGACGGAAAATACCTTAGAAAGGGCACATTCATGTGAAGCTGAAAATGAATGCCACTTAAAAGATGTAATCATTCTCAACTAGTGTAAATTTATTTCCCATATGCATCGATATACAGTGTAACCCGGATATAAGAGAGATTTTCTCTGGTCCCAAATTAGAGCCTGTGTTAATGTATATATAATAGACCAAACCCGGATATAAGAGAAACCTGGATATAAGAGACTTCTTCTCCGGTCCCGACAACTCTCTTATATCCGGGTTACACTGTAATACGAAATGTCTGTGATTGCGTGCGTGCTTGCGTGGTTCGTCCGTCCGGTGCATAATGATTTACGAGTTGCTTATACAGTATTTTTATTTTAACTTTCTTCAAAGAAACAATTTTTTTAATTAAAATATTTTAAAGTTAAAGACAGACACAAAGAAATCCCGCTTTGATGTTTCGTCCAGTTGTTTATAGAGTGATTATTTATATTTCAGCTTTCTTTAAGCAAACAACATTTTAAATATTTAATAATATTTTAAGTTAATCTGATTTTAAAATATTTTAAGTGGACAAGATTTAAAAATACAAGTTATTTATGCAGTAAGTACTTTTATTTTAGCTTTCTTCAAACGGACAATTTTTTAATTAAAATATTTTGATTTTAAAGACAGCCACAAAGAGATCCCGCTTTGCCGTTTCGTCCATTTGTTTGTAGAGTAATTATTTATATTTCAGCTTTGATTTAAAGTTCTAGTTTATCCCGGAAGTTCTACGAGGGGGGACCCAAAAGTAACCGGAATTGTGTCATATAATTTTATTCATTCATTGTTGCATGTTTATATTTTAATCACCTTCAAAATATTCTCCATTTGAAGCAATGCACCGGACCAGACGTGTTTTCCATTGTTCAAAGCAGTCCTGCAACTCTTAAGTTATGTTTTTTTAATGAATCCGTCGTTTTCTTCTTAAGCTCTTCCGCATCTGCAAAACGTTTTACTTTGAGGACATTCTTCATTCGGGGGAACCAAAAAAGTAGCAGGGCGGCGAGATCGGGTGAATAGGGAGGGTGTGAAAGTGGGGTCATGCCATTCTTGGTCACAAACTGTCTCACACTCATGGCGGTGTGCGCTGGCGCACTGTCGTGATGCAACCACCACCCTCCACTTTGCAACAGGTCAGGGCGTTTTCGTCTCATCTTGTCTCGCAAACGCTTCAGGACTTCCAAGTAAAATGCCTGGTTAACAGTTTGACCAGGAGGAACAACTTCTTTGTGGAGAATTCCTTTCACATCAAAGAAACAAATCAGCATCGTCTTGACATTGGACTTTACTTGACGCACTTTTTGGGGTCGTGGTGGCGTTGGGGGCTTCTACTGACTTGATTGCTGCTTAATTTCCGGGTCGTAGCCATAGCACCAGCTTTCTTCACCGGTGATGACCTTCGAAAAAAGGTCTGGATCAACATCCAACTGTTTACGACAGGCATCCTTTTCAGCCAAGGTAAAAATAGACGAAAAGGCGTGAAGCACTTCAAAACAAATGTAAACCGCAGAGCTGTACATCTTCCCACGATGACACCAGTTAGCACACTGATGCCTGAGGGTTGCCTCAAGTGGCATCTAGCGGTGGAAGTCTGAACTACTACGAGCTTGTCATACAGAAAACGATTCCGGTTACTTTTGGGTACGCCCTCGTATTCCTATTAAATGCTGTAAACAATCAGTAAAACATTAAACGTGAACTTGTAAACCATATCAATGATAGCACGAACGAATTGAAATATTCAACTGAACCATAATAAAATTAACTTCCATTTGAATGGATTGATGAAATCAACGTTTTATTACTTGAACGGGTCACGGGTAGTCTCATATTAAATAAAAATTATCCTGAGGTAATTTCTTAATTTTACTGGCAAAGTTGTTCTTGGTCTTTCCTGATCTGATTTATATCCGATAAAATGTTATTTCGTCTGAAGAATTATTTGAATGTTAATGGCCGTTCTAAAAAATACCCAAAATTCCTTGCTTGCGGCATTATTTATATTTTACTAGCAGCATGGCCTGGCGTTGACCGTGTTTGATTAAAAAATAGTACAACTCATACAGCAATCGCTATCACTTGACTTAAAATATTTTTGCCCTTCTTTGCCTTTAAAGGAGTGCCCTTTGCCGTGCTGATGTTGCTACATGCCTTACTTTTTGCCTATCTCACACTGCGAATTTTTCTAAGCTCTATACTAAACATTAAATCTGTTACGAAAAAAGAACTAAACAAAATGAACACAAAACGACCAGCTTTAAAAAAGGACTCGTAACTGAAAAAACCGAATGAAAAAAGAATGTTAACAACAAATACTTTTTCACACCTAACCCAGTTCTGCGGAATAAGAATCAACGTTGAGTTTAAGCAAGCGAATGAGCCAATTGGTGTAAAGTGCCATGCAGATTTAAATTTTTCCCAGTTGTGACGAATGCAGCTATCGATATTGTTTTGCATGCTAGCATGCTAGTTATCATTCGTGTCAGTCAGCTGTTGGCTCTAACGCTGGCCAATAGAATCTTCCTGCCTATTCATGGCAGCCAGCTATAGGCTTTCACTCTGGCCAGTAGAAAATGGCCGCAAACTATATGAAAACTGCCGTATAAGAAAGAAAAAAAATCGATTATTTCCACTATCGATGGGAGTTGGGACCCTAACAGGTGCTACCACTTCGGACCAGGGTGGAAGTGTGAAGAATAGCAGTTAAGATGTGCTTCCACGCGACTCAAAACCCTCTAATTTTATGATCAGAGTCCTTGCTGCCGGTTATAGTTTATCGTCATACCCAGGACGAGAAAAGGAACATAAGTGAGCAAATCAAAAAAGAGAATGAAATCGAAGAGTTAAAAGAAAAGAAGAAGAAATACAAAAGAGCATAGAGAAGGAGAATAAACGCGAGAGACTGAAAGAAAGCGATGATAGACAAAATAGAAAGATAGATAGATATAGAAAGATAGATATAGAAATATAGATAGATATACGAAGATAGATAGATAGATAGATATAGATAGATAGATCGATAGATAGATAGATAGATAGATAGAGATAGATAGATAGATATAGAAAGATAGATAGATATAGATAGATAGATAGAGATAGATAGATAGATATAGAAAGATAGATAGATATAGAAAGATAGATAGATGGATATAGATAGATATAGAAGGTAGATAGATATAGAAAGATAGATAGATATAGAAAGATAGATATAGAAATATAGATAGATATACAAAGATAGATAGATATAGATAGATAGATCGATAGATAGATAGATAGATAGAGATAGATAGAGATAGATAGATAGAGATAGATAGAGATAGATAGATATAGAAAGATAGATAGGTAGATGGATATAGTTAGATATAGAAAGATAGATAGATATAGAAAGATAGATAGATATAGAAATATAGAAAGATAGATAGATATAGAGAGACAGATTTATATAGAAAGATAGATAGATAGATATAGAAATATAGACATATATACGAAGATAGATAGATATAGAAAGATAGATATAGAAATATAGATAGATATACGAAGATAGATAGATATAGATAGATCGATAGATAGATAGATAGATAGAGATAGATAGATAGATAGATAGATATAGAAAGATAGATAGATATAGAAAGATAGATAGATAGATAGATAGATGGATATAGATAGATATAGAAAGATAGATAGATATAGAAAGATAGATAGAGAGATATAGATAGATATAGAAAGATAGATAGATAGATAGATATAGAGAGATAGATTTATATAGAAAGATAGATAGATAGATATAGAAAGATAGATATAGAAATATAGACAGATATACAAAGATAGATAGATAGATAGATATAGAAAGATAGATATAGAAAGATAGATATAGATATAGATATATATATAGATAGAGATAGAAAGAGAGAGAGAGAGCGAGAGATAGAGAGAGAGAGAGAGGAGGGATAAGAACCAAAGCGAAAGAAGAAGAAAAATGAAAGTGAGAGGCAAAAGCAGAAGGAGTTAGGGAAAAATAAGAAGAAAAGAAGGAAAATGGAGGGAAAATATGAAGGGAAAATGAGGGGGAGCAAAATTAAAGATGGAAAGAAGAAAGAGAATAAGTAAAGGAAAAAGAAAAAAAAAAGAAGGACATTGGGAGAACCTTGGAAAAATTCTTGAATGGCAAACAAACCTGTTTTATTTCTTTCATTTTTTTTTATTTTGTTTTCCTGATTCCTCGTCTCAAAGAAAACCGTCATCTTAATCATCAAAGAGAATTCTTTACTCATACCAAAAATCTAATTTTGTCTTTAACGCTAATAAAAATATAATATTAACTTTATCTGACAAGTGGCCATTCGAATGGCGAACTTTACCTCAAAGATAAGAATTCAGACGATGTTGACGATTTCAAAATTACCAAAGACTGGAAGGGGAATAAACACCTTACGACAAGGTATTTAAGTTTGCTTGTGTTCTTTTTTTTTTTTTTAACTTACTATAGCACAAAGTCAAAACGAGGTAACATGGGTTGAGAAGATGATTCTGAGACAAATGAAGAAAGGATTTACCTTGAAAATAAGCATAAAAATTTCGACATTGTTATACTTTTTTTTATATTTACTAAGCTCAAATATTTGAACAGGATTTCGAAAATCTAATAACGAAATTCTGGCTTCAAATTTGATCTTCAAAAATGTAAATGAAATGCCAGTCGTTACCTTTAATTTAAGCGTTGCACTAGCATGGCGACAAGGTCTCATCTTTTTACAGTTAAAATGGCAAGAGTGGACCGTAAGTTCTATGCTAATAGCTTGTGGAACCCTCTTCTTGCTTCTGATATATAGGGCAATTGATATTATTGACATAATGACAGTGAATGCTGGACAATTCCTTTACAGGTGAAGATGCGATTTGAGGCGACAGAGAAGTGGTTCTACAGAAGGATGCTGAGAATAATATGGAGGTAAACGGTTTTAGGAATATAGAAACAAAAAGGACGCTTTTACTTAGAAAGAGACAGTTGCAATTTCTAGAATACATAATGAGGCAGGCGGGCGTAGAGAATTTGATACTCACAAGACCTACTGAAGATAGACAAGGTCTTAAGTGAAAACATTATTGTTATCAAAAGTTTTTGGTATGACATGTCGAATAATTAAAAATAGATGAAAATACGTCTGTTCTTAAGTTTGTAAGATAAGAAAAAAGGTCTCAGATATTATAGAATATCACTCACATTATATGAGAGTGAATGCTGGACAGTTTCTTCATAGATGAAGAGGAGATTTCAGGAAACAGAGATGTGGTTCTACAGAAGGATACTGAGAATTCTATGGACAAAGCATATATGGAACGAGAACGTTTTAAATAAACTGGAAACAAAAAGAACACTTGTAATTAGGACCAGGACAAATGATATACCGTATTTTCCAGCTTCCAAGACGCTACGGCTTGGAAGACGCACCCTAATATTTCAAAGATATTTCTAAGAAAAAAAAATTCTCATAAAACAACACATTCACCGCACATACTGGCGCCACGTATTGTTTACATTAATCATTCGTCCGGTTTCGTTTTTATGGCAATGACACACTAGTCAAGAGCAGAAAGGCTCTCGCCGCTGACAGTAAGCAGAGCATGTTTAAGTTTATGGCTCGGCTCCAGGAAGGTTTATAAGTACTGACGTTACATCATATAAAAGGCTGAATTAGATAGCTAGCTAACATTATAGTGTAATGATTCAACATATAAATCCACTCCTCTATCAGTCAAGCCAATTAGGTGACCGTCCAAGCTTACTTGAGCCTGGGCGTTGCCTTAAATTCGTTTTCGAAGATATACACACATATTTTTTTAGGAAAAAAAGTGCGTCTTCTAAGCCGGAAAATACGGTAATACGTTTTTACGTCTTATCAACCCTATTCAAGTTGTTTAAAGATTTGTTTTTTTAGATTCTAAGAATTTTTTTGCGATAATAATGATTTGGTGATACAAGTCTTACTATTTAATCCGTAGCTGGGGGAAGAACAGCGGTATTCATACCTTTCCCAACGGCATTTGCACGTAAGTGAATATAACGAACCCAATTGGAATTGGAACTCTGCTCTCCGAACCATTATCCATTACACCACCACACATCGAACTTACAGCACGTGGTACTCCCTAGCGGTCACTTATCTTATGAGGGAGGGAGATTCTCAGGGCAGATGGGGGAGGGGCAAAAGGCAGAGCGGAGGCAAAGATCAACCTACCTGACGTGATGAGAGAAATACCAGAACCAGGGGTGGTAAAAAAAACTAATATTAAAAGAACTACAAAAAGGATAGGAAGTTGTGGAGAGCCATGATCAACTACGTTCTGAAGGGACATGGCATATAGAAGAATCTTAAACAGAGGAAAAATAAGGATAGGAAATTGTATAGCGCCAGTATTTCAATTTTTGTCTTTTAATATTAACTTGGCACAAGGATAGATATTTGGGGAAAGAAGATTGTGCTGCGTCAATCTTTTAAGTCTGCCATGAAATTTACATTCAAATTCCACAATTGGTATCTGTGGATGCTTGTTAAGCTTGGCACAGAAAAAGATTGGAGGAGACAGAAGATTGTATTGCGCCAATCCTTCTAATTCGGTCTGTCTCTAATATTAACATTATCATTAGAGGAAAAAAGAGAAAAGGAGAAAGAGAAGAGTAGAGAGAAATAGATAGAAAGAGAGGAGGAAGGAAAAGAGAGAGAGAAAGAGAAGAGAGTAATGGAGAGAAAGAGGATAGGAGAGAGTAATGGAAAGAAAGAGAGGAGGAGGGAAAGTGAGTGAAAGAGAAGAGGGGCGTAATTGATAAAAAAGAATAATGGGAGGAAGAAAAGAGGAGAGATAAATGGAAAGAGAGGAAGAGGGGAAAGGGAGAGAAAGAGAAGAGAGAGTCACGATGAGAAAGAGAAGAGTAGAGGGAAATAGACAGAAAGAGAGGAGGAAGGAAAAGGGAGAGAAAGAGAAGAGACTAATGGGGAGAAAGAGAATATGAGAGAGTAATGGAAAGAAAAAGAGGAGGAGTGAAAGTGAGAGAAAGAGAAGAGGGGGACCGTAATGGAGAAAAAAGAAGAGAGTAATCGAGAGAAAGAGAGGAGGGAGAAAGTGAGAGAAAGTGAGGAGGGGAGCGTAATGGAGAAAAGACAAGAGGAAAGAGTTATGGGGGGAAGAGGAGGAGGGGGAAATGAGAGAAAGAAAAGGCATTTGAGCAAAAGAAAGAAAGAGAAGACGAAAAAGAAGAGAAAGGAGAAAAGGGTTCGGTGGGTACGTTAATTTGACGACATATCATATTTTACCCTACAGGTATGGGCAGTCTTTTCCGTCTAGTGGGTCGTATAAAATAATGTTCATCATAAGTCTGGTCGCACTACTAAAAAGATTCGAGTTACTATTTCATTGAAGCTGTCTCAGCCATTTTCATCATGGAAGATCATACGCGAATGCATCTGCCATAGAAATGGCGAAAGGTTGATTGTTTTTGGTGAAAACATTTTTCACTAATTAAAAAATGAAATCCCCGTATAATTTTATCACAGATGACAGCGGTTTGCACACGCGGCTGCCTGGAATGTTTCTTATTTGTTCATTCAAAAATACAAAAAATAATTTTTAAAATTCAAAAAAAATATTTCTTCACTAGAGAAAAAATATTAATATGAACGTCATGTTTTTAAAGCAAATGATATTTACACGCATGGCCTTCCTTCGTGAAAATCACCAATCGTTTAAAATGATGAAAACGTTACCTTCAACGAAAAATTACAAAATTCAAGAAACATTGTATTTTTAAAATTCTTTTTGCATGCCAGTGGTTCTAAACTATTTTGTCTCTGGGCTGCATTTTCGGAATGAATATTTGCTTACGCCTCATCAAATTTGATGAGGTTAACCCATTAACTGCCAAATTATTTTAATGCGCATTTTTGGCCCAGGCAGGTGTCTTAGGAGTTAAAACAACATACAATATTAAAATTTTCTTCGAATAGCTGGTATTTTGAAACTTTATAGAAACTAGAACATCAAATATATATGTGTGTAAAACATCAAAAAATAATATTGATTAGAAATAATAAAAAATACTTTTCAAAATAGTCATTATTTTTCTACTCGTGAAATGTAAAATTACAACAGAAAGTGTCTTCTTACGGCTAATAATAAAAAAATTTAAAGACTAAGTGTTGTAAAATATATCTCTGAAAATGCAATGTATGTAAGCAATTCAATGTAAATACAAGGAATAACATGTAGTGTGTTTAATTTTAACAGATCCCCAAATGGGGCTCATGCCAGGTAATGGGTTAAATGTAGATTTAAAAAAAAAAAAAAGAAAAAAAGATCGACTAGTTGTGTGTTAAACCTAATATACCGTATTTATCAGCAATATTGTCCAAATCGTGAAATACTTGATACCACTTGCCATAAAAATCACTGAAAAACCCTTTGAGTTATTCGGTTAGAAAGAGAACGGGATAAAATCGTTGTGTGTCAGCCCGACTGTCTTCCCAACTGAAAAATGGCGAGAAGAAAAAAGATCAATCGGGCCTACAGTAATGGTACCAAGATTCACATTCTGGCTTCCATCACCAAAGTCCAATACATGAACCATCAAGAGGATGGTGAATGAGTTTTAAAAAAGAGGGAACAGTAGAGAGGGAAACTGAATCAAGAGGTCACAACAGGAAGAGGGATCATTATTTCAGAGCTAAAGAGATTAATTAAGAAAGATCCAACTCAATCTATAACACGTTTGGCACTTGAGAGAGGAGTTTCAGCTATGACAGTCCAAAGAGCAGTGTAAAAAGACTTGAAAATGAAATCGTACGTGAAACCTGTCAGGCAACTTGTTACTCCAGGACAGAAAGTAAGAAAGTTAGAGAGGGCGAAGGTCATCTTGAATAAGTTGGAAAATTATCCTGAAATAATATATACATATATATTTGAACTTTATTTCAATCCTTCATGAGCTTCCAATCCTTAGCTATGATTAATTAATGATGAACATGTCATTTTCGTTTATGATCAATTTCATAATTTCAACAATTTTTGCCGGGTCGCCAAAGAAATTTAATGTCTTGCACTATCCTGATAGAAAACAACACCTTTCCTGTTGGCCAATTCTGGGCGTTTTTCTTGAATTGCCGCCTTTAATTTGCCCAATTGCGAGCAGTACTTTTGAGAATCAATTGACTGGTTACTTGGCAGAAGCTTATAATACAGGATTCCTTTTCAATCCCACTAGATACACAGCATGACCTTCTTAGGATGAAGACCTGCATTTGAAGTGGCTAAAGTTGGCTCACGTCGCTTACCCCAGGAACTTTTTCGCTGAACATTGTTGTAAACTATCCACTTCTCATCATCAGTCAAAATTTTCTTACAAAAGGGTTCATTTTCATTGCGTTTTTACTGCAAATCACAGATGAAATCCGATCCAAAAGATTCTTTTCACTCAGATCATGTGGTACCCAAACATCGTACCCAAGCTTCACTGTGCTCATGGATAGTAAATTTTGATAAATTTAGTGTTTCTGCCAATTCTCGCGTTGTGTAATGAGGGTTATTC
>OZ038513.1:4669791-4687291 GCA_964036315.1 Acanthosepion esculentum | reverse complement strand
GCATATATAATTGTTTATTTAAAAAATATAACATAAATATGTTATAAAATCACTACAAAAATAGCCATTTTGTTTCAACACCTCCGGTGTCTTATAAAGTGATCATTTGATAAGACACCGGAGGTGTTGAAACAAAATGACTATTTTTGTAGTGATTTTATAACATATTTATGTTATAATATTTAAATAAACAATTATATATATATATATATATATATATATATATATATATATATATATATATATATATATATATATATCCGATGCGATGCGAATAATAGGAGCGAGATATCCGATGCGATGAGAAACCACAAAACACGTTAATTGATTACAAAATAAATAGTGATAACCCCAACATAAATAAATGCAATTCAACTTTAGAAATCTTATAGAAAAACCAAAAAATAACTTTCCAAATTACTACTAGAACTTAACTCTACAATTTTTACCTACTCAAATGTAATATTATCCCCTATCTCTATCTTCCCCTAATATTATCCCCTATCTCCTACCTCTCAATCTTAGGACGCTTGTGAAATGATATGCCTAAACTCTTGACCGATGTTTATCAGCGAAAACATTTCCACAGACCAATCAACATTAAACACCCGGTCCATCTATCACCAAACTGCTACCAACCACCACTATTGTTTCACTCAGATACTTATATATATTTTTGTATGCATATTTTTCTTCTCAAACAAATGGAAAAAAGGAATTGATGTTTCACATCCGGCTTGCCTACAAGCAGGATTGTTCATAACCATTTTCGACCCTCACCCGTCGATGTGCAGTTGAAATACACTGAAACCAAGTTGCATCTTTGTAGTGAGTAAAATGGTTTTGTCTATATGATAAAATTATAATAAATATATATATATATATATATATATATATATAATGAAAAGATTTGAACACTAATATTCCATGGTTATAATTTATTCCATTGGAATCGTAAAAACGATCCAATTCATCAGACCTACAGATTCAAAAAGAAAACAGAAAAAACAACCCCGGGAAAAAATTAGTAAGAGTATATGTGTGAGAGTGTGGAAGGACATGAGATCTATATAGAGGGGTAACAGACGAGAGAGGTAGGAAGGTCCAAAGATGAGGGGGCAATAAAATTTAACAGAGAGAAGATTTAAAGAAGGGTTTCAGTGAGAAAAATATGCGTATAGATATGCGTATAGATATGCGTATATATATATATATATATATATATATATATATATATATATATATATATATATATATCAAAGGCGGTATTTTGCTTTAGGAAAAGTAAGAAAGAAAGGGAGAATGAATGAAAGAAAGAAACAAAGAAGGAATAGAAGAAAGAAGAAATGAAAGAAAGAAGGAAAGAAAGAAAGAAAGAATGAAAGAAAAAAGAAAAGATAATAAAAGCGATAGCTCTCTCGTGTATTTAACGTCTGCTTCAGTGAAATAGTAAATCTTGTCAATTTTAAATCTTGGAATTTCTACCCTCTTGTACATATAATAATAATTTGAATTCATATTCCAGGTTTTTATAACAATATATTGTTGAAATATCTAAGTTCAACTATTTTACGATGCATCACGGGAATTTGCGTCGGTATTTTATTGTCGGAAAACTCGCAAGGAGATTATTGAAACATTAACTTAAGAATTAATGATTCCTCAAAGTTACACCTTATTAACTCAGATAAACAATGGGCAATACCTTTGTGCAGATAATTGGAAAAACATACAGTGGACCCTCGGTTTACAAATTTAATTCGTTCCTGAAGCCCGTTCGTAACCTGAAATGTCCGTAAACCGAAACTATTCTTCCAATAGGAATCAATGTAAAATGGGTTAATCCGTTCCTCGTCCCAAGATGATTGCTTGTTTAAAACAGTACTTTGTGCACAAGTTTATCCACAAAGCTAATGAAAATCAGTAAATCTAAAAAAAAAAATAAAATACTAAACAGATAAAATATAGACGAATATTTTAGCGTACCTTTAAGTAAGAAAGTTGATGATGTAAGTGGAAGGGGAAGGAAAGAGATGTTATTGTTTGGAAAAGGGGAACGAAAGACATGATCGTCTCTTTATTTATAAGAATAGTATAGTTCGTTGATTTTGCAATATGAAATTGAGTAAGAAGAGACAATATCATCAATAATTATTTTTCTCTTAACTTTTCCTTTTCATTTACCAATATCACTGCTAGATTTCTTTGGAGCCATGACTAACAACTAATGAAGAGAAAAGAAAGGCACGGGTGCATTAAAATTGGAAAAGAAAAGCACAACATAGGAATGTATACAACATGGCGGTCGACTAAGAAAAGATTCCGTTCGGGTTAACTCGGTTCGGCTCGGTTCGGCAATCTTATTCGGGAATCGAAATTTTGTTTGAGAACCGAGGCATTTTTATCTCAAATATTCTGTTCGAAAACCGATTTGTTCGACATGTGAGACGTTCAAGAACCGAGCTAGTGCTGTAGCTAAATTCTTTCTTTAAGGCCGTTCGTAACCCGAAATGTTCGTAAACAGGAATCAATGTCGGGAAAAAAAATGTTACAGTACAATCAAATTGGAAAAGAAAAGCACAGCACAACACACGAATGTATATATATAACATGGCGGTCGACTCAGAAATTATTCCGTTCGGGTTGACTCGGCTCGGCTCGGTTCGGCTCGGTTCGGCTCGGATCGACTCGACTCGGCTCGGCTCGGCTCGGCTCGGTACGGCAATGTTGTTCGAGAACCGAAATTTTATTCGATAACCTTTTTATTTGACATGTGAGACGTTCGAGAACTGAGGTTGCTCTGTATATCAAAGGGGCTGTTTAATTTTAGGAAGAAAAAAAAAACAGAAAAGGAAGAAAAGAAACTATTAGCAAATGAAAGAAAGAATGAGTGAAAGAAATGTAAGATGGAAAAGGCGATAACACAGTCATTTGTTTAACAACTGCTTCGGTGAAATGCCAAATCTTGTCAAGTTTAAACTTTTTCATTTGTACCCTCTTACTTCTTTAAATAATGACCTACATTCATATTTAGGATTGTTATTGCAGTATATAATTAAAGCTGGTAAGCTCATATATATAACGTTGTAATAGGTGAAATTCCACGGGTATTTCATTGTCTTGGGTTACGAGTTTCCTTGCTTGATTGTGAAACTCTACGTTGTCGGACGATCAAGGCGCCACGGATCAGGCGGTGGTTCCAACTGCAAAGGGGGTGGGGACGAAAATCCGAATCATGTCCGAACGCACATTTTCGTTAGTAAGTCTTCTCAAGTACGTAAACCGGAAGGCGAAATAAATACTGATCATAATAAACTCAAATACAGGCATCCAATAAAAAGAACCTAAAAAAATACCAGTTTAAAAACTTTATCTATCTATCTATCTATCTATCTATCTATCTATCTATCTATCTAAGATAGATAGATAGATAGATAGATAGATAGATAGATAGATAGATAGATAGATAGATAATGAACAGATATAGATAGATAGATAGATAGATCCATATGAACAAGATATATATATATATATATATATATATATATATATATATATATAGATAGATAGATAGATAATGAACAGATATAGATAGATAGATAGATAGATAGATAGATAGATAGATAGATAGATAGATAGGAACAGGTTGGGATAGATCGATCGATAGATAGATAGATAGGAACAGGTTGGGATAGATCGATAGATCGATCGATAGATAGATAGGAACAGGTTGGGATAGATAGATAGATAGATAGATAGATGTAGTGCGTCTGAAATCATGCAAACCGTCTAAACTTCAATAATTCGAATTTGCTTCTACAAGTATTTCCATGGCGACTGTTACGATAAGCTACTTTCGCTGGTTCCCAGAATTCATGAATTTAAGCGAGCTACTAGGCTGGCATCTTGGTCCCACCCTTTCACTGTCAAAACGGTTAAATGTAACCGTCTCTTCTACTCCAACAGCTTCTTCTCTTGCACTTCCCGACAGTGGAACTCCCTTCCTCTTGATTGCTTTCTTGATAACTATAATCTTCAAATATCCAAGTGTAATGTCAATCAACATCTGATACCTTGATCTTGTTCCCTGTCCTTCCCACTAGCATTTCCTCAAACATGCCTCTTTAATCTCAATCCTCTGTAACCCCTTGCGTGCTAGTGGCACTCCCATCTTGCTTTGGGTGAATTGTTTTAAAAACAATATTGTTTTCACCCTTCATATAATTTCAATTGGCCATAAATTTTCGATCGGATTCAGATCGTGACTTGATGTGGGCCATTCCATTATCTTCTCTCCTGTAAACATTTTCCGCTCAAAAAATTAACGGATAACATAGATATATGACAAGGAACATTGTCGTACACAAATACACATTTTACTTTGAAATTGCGACTAGTACCATTTAAAGAAAGTCTTGACCATGAAATCACAATAGTTAGCACTGTTCAGTTTAACTTCTTCATCGATTTTGAATAGTCCAATAATATTTAGGTCGGCAATTCCAGCCCATCTCATCACACTGCCGCCTCCTTGCTGCTTTCTTTTAGCCACAGACACGTCTGCATCGGATAAAATCCATCAGGTCCATAGAGTGTTCACTGAGATTCTTTCGTGAATAGTACATTAGAAAAGTAAATTTACATGTATTTCTGAGCCAATTTTAACGCTTTAAAATATTTGCTTTACTGGGAAATGTTTGCCTAGGATATTTATAGACAGATCAAAATTAGCAAAGTATTTAACACCTTTCGACCTTCTTGATCCCCTCAATTCAAGCCTGTTGAAAGATCTGAGAACTGGTCAAAAGAGGTTTCGCTATAACTCGCTTCAGTTTACTTTCCCTTCGACGAGACAAGTCCTTAAAGTTTTTTGCTTGTATATGTAACACATGTTTTAACCATACAGATTAAGTTTTATAATTTACAAGTGTCTTCACCTATTAAGTGATTACAAATCATCCGAGATATTTGTTTACATAAAAAAAGTTCTAATGTAGTGTTTGGTTTAGTTTGATTTGTTTTACGGCATATCAACCTTAATGGGTTATTTTAACGCCAACAAGATTTTTATAGCTGGTACTATTATCTTTTTAAAAATGTATTGATGGTAATATTTTTTCCTTCAAAAATGTATTGCTGGCATTAAAAGCTATTTTTACACTTTTGTATTTGCCAATAGTTGAGACCCTAACAGGTGCTACCACCCCGGGTCAGTGTGGACCAGGAAACAGCAGCACTTAAGAGGTGGTTCCACGCTACTCAAAGCCTCCTGATCAGAGGCCTTGGGGTTGAACGTAGTTTATCGTCATACGCCGGACGCCCCATTTTTTAAGTGGGGTCTTACCCCTCTGAAGAGGTGCCGTCGGCGTATTCTGAAACCTCAGCCGACACTACTAATTTAGTGTAATGAAATGTATAAAGATATGTAATATATTGTGATTATATATATATATATATATATATATATATATATATATATGCCTTTTTCTTCCATATCAATATATAACTTCCGTTAAGTTAACCGATTTAATGTGTCAATGTCTTGACTTCCTCAAACAATATTAAATTTGAAAGAATAGAAATTTTGCATCTAACTCAATCATGTCTCTCTCCCCCCTCACTTCTTCACTTCGTTAATTTACATATGCTTAGTACTGCCCGTCAAAAATGTGTAAATTTCTTTTCATTTTTCGTTTCAACATTTGGAAGTAAAGTCTTATGATCCGCGGTCCTTTAAAAGGGGTGTGATGAAATAATTTATTACATGGAACCTTAAAGTGGTCTGTTTTTATTTTGATTTAAATTATTAGCTTTGATTTACATTGAGCCCTCTGGATTTTATCCTCCTTGGGTCTACCCATACGGATTACCTAGTTTTTCGTAAACTATATATATATATATATATATATATATATAGTCCGACTAATGTAAATACTATATATATATATATATATATATATATATATATATATATATATATATATATAATGTTGTTGTAATGCGTTAGAAATGTTTATCATTTTTCACACCAAGCGGGAAGTAATAACAATGATCCGAATCTGCAGAGGACATGCTACCTCATCGGCGATAACTCGCCGGTGCGCTATTACCATCTCCAGAGCTTGCTCAATCTTTTCGCCAGTGTTGGAGATTGACGGTCGTCCAGCTCCATCTTCGTGCGTGACGCTTGTCCGGCCAGTTTTAAACGTCTAGATCCACTCATACACACTTATACGCGGTAGGACACTGTCGCTGTATTGTGTTAAACGCCTCCGATGAATTTCAGCTCCTGGCACACCTTCAGACCAGAGAAATCGGACCGCTGCTCTGTGTCCCCCCTCGGTGTACACTGCTGGCGGAGCGGGCGTGTGTACACTGTATCAGCAACAAGAAAACTGGCGTGATCAAGCTCAAACTTCGATCACGTGACCACCATAGTGCCAACTGTAAGCACGCACGAGCAGAAAACCGTGTGACAAACGTGATGGCATGGCGAAATTCCGATCAGTTCTGGCTTATCCTTGTATAATACTTATGTGTCCCCACCGAGAAGTGATGTGATAAAAGATCGCGTTTTTGCGGGGGAACACGAGCGCGTACACCGGACCAAGGATAAAAATTGCCCCCCCCCGTAACTCTCGGTTACGCAGGCTACGATAGCTACTATCGATCCCCAGCCCTCTCTAGCGCAATGGAAGATGGGTGCAGCTTTAGCAGTTGTTCTCCAGGTCCAGGCATGTCGCAGCATTTATTTTTATCAGCTGCGTCTCTGCAAGAATACAGAGAGATGATAAACCTTACCCGGCATGTGCCAGGTAAGTTTTACTCCTGCTTACCCTCGTACATATATGAGGCTCTATGTTTGAACCTGCTTTTGGAACCAATTCACACCAGACCGCCTGTGGAACTCATGTTTAAGATCCATTGCTAAAGGCATTGAGAAAAAACGGTTGACTCATTCTATCACTGTCACCTTCTCCCATGCTCTTCCTTGACAAGAGAGTCAGATCAGACAAAAATCAAAACAAAACCTCTTCAAAATCGTTATTACTGCCATATGTGGACTGAAGTTGAAAAAAAAACAAAACTTTTCAGCTTAGACCGTTCCCTTGTGGTAGATGATATACCTTCCACCTTGCAGCCTATTTCCCACAAGCCTATCACAATTTTATCGCTACCTCCATGGCAAATGTTTATATGGATCCATTATTTAGACCTAGAAATTCACTACATTTACAGCTGAGACTCACCTCGAATTGAATTATTGTCAGTCCTCCAGTTTTTCAGTGGTAAAACTTCTTCCCTATAACACAAACATTAACCTCTTCAAATCTAGGGTCAGTCGTTATCTACCATATTCTCACATTCTTCACTTCCCATTTCCTTCCCTTACGTTCATATAACACCTTATTTTGTAACCCTCTACCTTGTATGTTGTGAACCTTGCTAAAGACAGAGAAAAGAAGATGGAATTACTTATGTGAGAAGCCCGCCTGATTTGCGGTCAGTGCATTACATAGAAATACTTACTGATAGCCAAACAATATAAATAATGAAAAATGACCACACCCCCTCTTTCCATAAATACATCCGATATGAACGCGTTGAATATATTATCTTTGTTGATGACAAGGAAGCCAGGAAATTTCTTTATCGCCGAGTTAAGGAAATGTTAAAATAGACATTTTGAAAAATCGAATAATATCTGGTCGAAAGATAGCGAGAGATACAAAAAAAAACAAAACAAAAAACAAACAAACAAAAAAAAAAATGAAAGCGGTTGAAAATAAAATATAAAATAAGAAATTCTTCACAGCTTTTATCACGCAATGTATAGATATCTAGAAAACTTCGTCTAGTCTGGCAAAAGGTGATAAGGAGTGAGTATTGAGAGTAGATCGAACTCGCTATATAAAAGACCCCAGTTTACCAACCATTGCTCTATGCTAGACGCCCTACTGTATATGCCTAGATATTTGTTAACCATTTGAGCCCTGCGTTCCTGAACAATTTTAACATTTTGAGCCCTGCGTTCCAGAACAATTTTAACCCTTTGAGCCCTGCGTTCCTGAACAATTGTAATCCTTTGAGCCCTGCGTTCCTGAACAATTTTAATCTTTTGAGCCCTGCGTTCCTGAATAATTTCAACCCTTTGAGCCCTGCGTTCCTGAACAATTGTAATCCTTTGAGCCCTGCGTCCCTGAACAATTTTAACCCTTTGAGCCCTGCGTTCCTGAACAATTGTAATCCTTTGAGCCCTGCGTTCCTGAACAATTTTAACATTTTGAGCCCTGCGTTCCTGACCAATTTTAACCATTTGAGCGCTGCGTTCCTAAACAATTGTAATCCTTTGAGCCCTACATTCCTGAACAATTTTAACCCTTTGAGCCCTGCGTTCCTGAACAATTGTAATCCTTTGAGCCCTGCGTTCCTGAACAATTTTAACATTTTGAGCCCTGCGTTCCTGACCAATTTTAACCATTTGAGCGCTGCGTTCCTAAACAATTGTAATCCTTTGAGCCCTACATTCCTGAACAATTTTAACCCTTTGAGCCCTGCGTTCCTGAACAATTGTAATGCTTTGAGCCCTGCGTTCCTGAACAATTTTAACCTTTTGAGCCCTGCGTTCCTGAACAATTTCAACCCTTTGAGCCTTGCGTTCCTGAACAATTGTAATCCTTTGAGCCCTGCGTTCCTGAACAATTTTAACCCTTTGAGACCTGCGTTCCTGAACAATTTTAACCCTTTGAGTCCTGCGTTCCTGAACAATTGTAATTCTTTGAGCCCTGCGTTCCTGAACAACTGTAATCCTTTGAGCCCTGCGTTCCTGAACAATTGTAATGCTTTGAGCCCTGCGTTCCTGAACAATTTTAACCTTTTGAGCCCTGCGTTCCTGAACAATTTTAACCCTTTGAGCCCTGCGTTCCTGAACAACTGTAATCATTTGATCCCTGAGTTCCTGAACAGTTTTAACCCTTTGTGCCCTGCGTTCCTGAACAATTTTAACCCTTTGAGCCCTGCGTTCCTGAATAATTTTAACCCTTTGAGCCCTGCGTTCCTGAACAATTTTAACCTTCTGAGCCCTGCGTTCCTGAACAATTTTAACCTTTTGAGCCCTGCGTTCCTGAACAATTTTAACCCTTTGAGCCCTGCGTTCCTGAACAATTGTAATCCTTTGAGCCCTGCGTTCCTGAACAATTTTAATCTTTTGAGCCCTGCGTTCCTGAATAATTTCAACCCTTTGAGTCTTGCGTTCCTGAACAATTTTAACCTTTTGAGCCCTGTACTGAACAATATTAACCCTTTGAGCCTTACGTTCCTGAACAATTTTAACCCTTCTGCCCGAGCTCCTGAGTCAAAATTCGCAAATAATTGCTATGTAACGTTTCATGGTACATCTACCAATAGTTACAAGTGTTTACCCACCGTTCAACCGGTAGCTGGACATTACGTCATTTTTCTCTACCACCGGTAAAGCGATGGTCAGGGCAAAAAGGGTTAAGATTGGCACAAGAACACAAAAATGTGCATCCTGTTGCAATAAAATGGCGTTGCCAATTAAATGATAGCACAACACTTAAACCTAAATGACTTAATATTTTATTCGCGCCAATATTAAACAATCTGTGAACCCTAACCACAACGTCGTAGCCAGGTCCGACACGCGGATGTGACATTTTACGACTTCGTTATTTGAGAGACTTCTCAAAACAACTTTGGGGAACTTGTTCACATATACATCTCTCCCAAAGCCTCGCTCTCACGCTTACAATACGGAATCCAAGTGTGAAGTTACGAACTTCTGCATTCGGTGGCCGGTGGTAAAAACTGCACTCAGCTTCCTTTGACTTTATGGCGTGAAATCTAAGTGCAATGTCGATTCCGGCATAATAACACACTGTCATATAATGAAAGCTTTCCTGGATTACGTTTTGCTGTGAAGTAAAACACAAGTTTTTTAGACGACAGCAGGCAAGCACGAAGACGATTAGATTTACGGCTATAATTTATAGAATCAGGATTGTCCCACGGGACAATGGCAGTGAAAATTAAAGTGTTAGTTTGTGTAATTGGTAACATGGTAATTGTGACTTCAATCCCTAGCTAGGCGTCCTGGGAATGACAAAAAAACTAAATCCAGTAGCAAGGATTCTGATTGGGAGCTTTTGAGAAGTATGGAAGCACCTCGAAATTGTTGTTGTTCCCAGGCTCATTTTGAGCTGGGTTGGTAGCACCTGTTAGGGTCCAAGGTATGGGCAATCAATGAACCTCCAAACTGGGGCCAAAACACATTGAAAGTATAAAAAGATTTTACACTAAAACATTTTCAGCAGTAAATTTTAATAGTAAAAAAAAATCTAGTAAGTGAATTGTAACAAAAATTGTAGAAATAGATCATCATCATCATCATCATCATCATCAAAACACTTTCGATTTGAGGCCATGAATGAACATGTACTCTCATCTTCATTGACATTTTATAATGATTCGACACTATTTTGCCAGCCATCAATGATATCTGCGAATTTGAGGATTTGTTGGGGATCTTTCTTGACTGTAAACTTGTAAAGTGGAATCTTTCTGTTTTGTTTTTTCAATGTCTCGATTCGGCGTTGTGACTATGGTGTTCTTGGATGACATCTGAACATTTTGAAGTCAGTCTTTTCAAAGCAAATCTCCTTGGCTTTCAGGATCCATTCGTAAAAGAATCCGAATATTGTCTTTCACAGTATACAACGTCCGTAGCAGTAACTGGAGCAACCATTACTTACACAGCTATAGATAGTAATAGTAAAAATATTCTAGCAATAACTTTTGTAAGCAAGGCTTCTGATTGGGAGACTGGAGATTTTGAGGAGTTGGAACCACCTCTTAATTGCTAGTCCTGGGTATGACTAGAAACTACATCCGGCAGCAAGGCCTCTGATTGGGAGATTGGAGGTTTAGCAGAGTGTGGAACCACCTCTTAATTGCTAGTCCTGGGTATGACTATGAACTACATCCGGCAGTAAGGCCTCTGATCGGGAGATTGGAGGTTTTGACGAGCGTGGAACCACCTCTTAATTGTAAGGGTAGAGACGTAAACTGCGCTTTTGATAATGACATCTATTTTTATTAGAGTGGAGAAAGTATTAGAACGAGACAAACGGGACATGATTCTCTGCCCCGTATCCCTTTAGGACGTGGGCGAACATGGCTCTCCATAACCTCCTATTCTACTTTTATCTCTTTTCCAAGATTAGCAACCTCCGTTCCACTACTCATTCACAAGCTCGTCAGGGAGATGATCCGGTGCTTTCTCCTGTCCCTCTTGCTCTCGATATGCTCTATGAGTGTCAAATTCTCCAAGCTTTCTTTCCCTATTATATATCCGAAATATTTCAGTCTCTTTGATGACAGAAGGCACAGTGGATAAAGGCGTAAGGTAGATCCAGTGACAGGACCCAAAGTGTGTTAAGGCTGTGGAGTACTTGGAGAGGGGAATTAACATGAAATAACGCATGAATGACACCCATTAAACATGGCACGTGGAACTAGAACAATCTACCATAGGGAGCGAAATGAAGGGTTCAGTTCGACATTCAAACCACCTGAAGAAGGTCGGAGCGTACAAGGGCCGAAACGTTGTTATAAATATGACATCAAAAATGAGGACAATAGTCCGAATAATGTAAATAGTGTACATAATGCATCATCTCAGAAATATAGACAGATACTGAAAGGCCGAAACGTTGTGATAAATATGGCAACAAAGATAAGGACAATTGTCCGAATAATTGAAATAGTGTACTTAATAACGCATCTCAGAAATCTAGACAGATACTGAAAGGCCGAAACGTTGTAATAAATATGGCGAAAAAGATGAGGACAGTAATCCGAATAATGTAAATAATCTACATAATACCTCATATCAGAAATATAGACAGATACTGAAAGGCCGAAACGTTGTGATAAATATGGCAACAAAGATGAGGACAGTAATCCGAATAATGTAAATAGTGTACATAATACCTCATCTCAGAAATATAGACAGATACTGAAAGGCCAAAACGTTGTAATAGATATGTCGACAAAGATGAGGACAATAGTCCGAATAATGTAAATAGTGTACATAATACCTCATCTCAGAAATATAGACAGATACTAAATGACCGAAACGTTGTAATAAATATGACGACAAAGATTAGGACAATAGTCCGAATAATGTAAATAGTGTACATAATACCTCATCTCAGAAATATAGACAGATACTAAATGGCCGAAACGTTGTAATAAATATGACGACAAAGATTAGGACAATAGACCGAATAATGTAAATAGTGTACATAATACCTCATCTCAGAAATATAGACAGATACTGAAGGGCCGAAACGTTGTAATAAATATGGCGATAAAGATGAGGACAATAGTCCGAATAATGTAAATAGTGTACATAATACCTCATCTCAGAAATATAGACAGATACTGAAAGGCCGAAACGTAATAAATATGGCGACAAAGATGTGGACAATAGTCTGAATAATGTAAATAGTGAAGATATTTTTTTGTTACTTATTACTTTGCTTATATTTTGGAAGGCATCTTTTGTTAATCCAATGCTCATTAGGATTTTGACTTTGCATTTTCCATCTTCTGTTAAATCACTTTCCAGATATTTCAAATTGTTTGGTTTTAACATCTCCATTTCGTAAGCAGTATTTGGGCTTTTTCTTTTTCTGACAACTGTTTTTTGTCTTCTTACACTTGATGATTAGTCCTTTCTTCTCGCTTTCCTTTAACGCCTTGTTTAGGAGGTCCTATAGTTTTCTTTCTGTGTCTATCAACACAATTTCATCTGCGGGTTGCTTACTGTTAAGATTTCACACACCGGCAATAAATCCTGTTAGGGTCACCAGCTTTTGTTTATGGCCGCTCGAATCCAGTATCGGAGGGAATTTATTAAAATAAATAAATAAAATAGGGTGATTCAACTCGATCGAAGTAGCATGGTGAGTCCTAACTGTTCAGGTTTTAACTAGTGGAACTAAAAAAGGGAGCTCATCTGAATATTTTAAACTCCATAAAATTGTAGCCTTGTGCCAGACGTAGTTAATCATGTAAGATTTTTGTTCCGAATTTTACTTTTGTTTAATTCGTCTTTGCAGAAATTAAGACAAAATAAATTTGTCAAATAGCCCTACTTACAAAATAATTCCGCCTTTCTTTACGATCAGAATATTTTATATATATATATATATATATATATATATATATATATATATATATATATATATAATTTAATTTAATCCAATTTCGATGTTTCTTTCATCGCCACAAATTATTTCTTAACTCTTAAGAAACACACTTCAAAATCGACTTCAATGAAAAATTGATTCATTTTGTTTTTATTACACAAAACACTTCAATTAACTAATGAGTCAAACGATTGCACTAGCAACAGCTTAATGGTTATGATAGGGGGCAGGGGCCGTTAGGTTCAAAGAGACACGGGGTATTATTATGAAAACTGATTTTCACAGTACAATCATCCCCTGCATTTTGAACAGGAGTAGATTCGTTTACGTTTATTTCGTTTATTTTGTTTAACGGCATATCAACCTCAATGGGTTATTTAATGCTGACAAGATTTTGGGGTTAGGTTCGTATGAATAGAATATGTATTCTTTGTAAGAAATCTGTTTGGATTGGTTTATTTTGTTTTACGGCATATCAACCTCAATGGGTTATTTAATGCTGACAAGATTTTTAGGATAGATTCGTATGAATAGAATATGTATTCTTTAGTTTAGATTGGTTTGGTTTATATTGCTTTACGGCATATCAATCTCAATGGGTTATTTAATGCTGACAAGATTTTTATTACTGGTAAGATCTTTTTTCGAAAAGTTTTTACTAATACTAATTTTTTTTTACAAAGTATTTCTGGTATTAAAATCTATTTTTACACATTCATAGTCAGGTTGTGGGGTTAACTATTTGCCCCTAGCTGGGACCCTAACAGGTTCTACAACCCCGGGTCAGGATGGACCTGGGAACACTAGCAATTAAGAGGTGTGAACAGGAGTAGAGGATTATCCTTTGTTTCCTGTTCAGAATTGTTTCTGGTTTCTTTTAAAGTGCAACTTTATACTTCTGACGTCTTCCAGTAAATTTTGAATCTATCCTTTCTATAAGGACATTTTCTCGCATCAGTGTTTGAAATAGTTTCAAGTGAATGAATCCTGTAGGTCTTAAATATAACTATCCTTTATCAGATCTTAAAAAACTGGCGCTACAGGATCGCTAACAAAGAACTTTACGAAATAACAAATCTACATCATTTGAAGACTTCCAAAAGCTGCAACAACTAAAATGGATAAAATATGTATAAATGGAAGGTGAAATAATGATCTTTTGAACAGGAGTAGAGGTTTATCCCTTACTTACTGTTCAAAATTACGTTTCCGGTTCATTTTAAAGCCTACTTCAACTCTATACTTCTAACACCTCTACCCAAACTCTGAGATTTTATTTACTATTCATTTATTTTCTCAATAGGAGTAGATAGGTTCGCCCATCAACCAGTTCACATTCCTTCCTGTTCTATTGAACAGGAGCAGAGGTTTCTCCTTTATTTCCGGTTTAGGATTGGGTTCCCGGTTCCTTTTAAAGTCGACTGCAACTCTATACCTCTAACGTCTCCGCCTAACCTATGAAATTTTACTTACTGTTTTTATTTATTTTTTCATCAATAGGAGTAGATAGTTATGTACACTATTTACATTATCCGAACTGCTGTCCTCATCTTTCTTGCCGTATTCACGACGTTTCGGCCATTGTACGCTCTGGCCTTCTTCAGGTGATTGGAATTTTCGAACTGCACCCTTTATTTCTTCCATCGGGTTAGATTGTTCTGGATGTCTCAGTTATCTCCCTTTAACCCAACTCTTCAACGACATTAGTAGCCAGTGATTGAACTGACAAGTCGATGGTTCCAACTAAAGCTTTTATCTACTTGGCCATGTGTCCTCAAGGATTTCAGTTCGAAATTCCAATCACCTGAAGAAGGACGGAGCGTACTTGTCTCAGAAATATAGGTATAGGTATAGGAGTAGATAGCTTCGATTATCGTCAGGTTGACCATCTTCTCCGGTCTTTTGAATAGGAGAGGTCATCGCACGTCACGTCTAATGAAGTTTCCCCGAGGAGAGCGCAGGTTCGAATCCCGCCGTAGAGCGCATTTTTTTCTCTCAGAAGATTTGTCGAGTATTCAGGAGGATAGACAAAAATAAATAAATATGCCGTTTAAGAAATAAATTTTAGCGTTTTCGCGGATGTATTAAAGAGGTTTCTCCTTTATTTCCGGTTTAGGATTGGGTTTCCGGTTCCTTCTAAAGTCGACTTCAACTGTATACCTCTAACGTCTCCGCCTAAACTCTGAAGTTTTACTTACTGAAATACGAGTATCCACTAAAAATAACTTTTAGTGTAGATACAGGGGTTGGAAAAAATAATTGGAACAGGTGCAAAATCCACTCCTATATTTCAAAGACCTATTATATTAAGAACTTTAACTAAAACGTCGTAATTGCAGGTTATATCTATTGTAAATACGTTTATTTATCTAATTTACAGTCTTTGGCTTATTTATTTTTAGAATTTAGTCAAATTTAAGCTAAATGCGTGACCTCTCTGAGTTTGAAAAAGGGCAAATTGTTGGATACTACATGGCAGGAGCCTCGATCACTAAGGTTACTAAACTGTTTGGTTTTTCAAGAGCTACCATATCAAGAACTATGACGCAATTCAAGAAACAGGGTAAAGCCTCTAGCAAGCATAGCAATTCGGGCCGGACTTGCAAACTTACTGACAGGAACCGACGTGCATTGAAACGCAATGTGGCGAAAAATCATCGGACTACTGCGGCCAAAGTGACTGCTGAGTTGAATAATCATCTGAGTAGTCCAGTTTCTACTTAAACTGTCCGTCGTGAGCTCCATAAGGCTGGATATCATGGAAAAGCTGCCGTAAGGAAACCTCTTCTCTCCACTCGCAACATTCAGAAGTGGTTGAAGTGGTGCAGAGATCACAATGTCTGGTCTGCAGACCAATGGAAGAAAGTCATATTCTCAAACAAGTCCAGTTTTTCTCTTTTCCCAACTTCAGGGCGAGTTTATGTGTGGAGGCAGCCCAAAGAAGCTTACAACCCTGACTTTCCTTCTTCTAACAGTAAAGCATGGAGGTGGATCAGTGATACTTTGGGCTGCCATATCATGGAAATGTCTCGGTTCAATAGTTGCCCTGCATGATAGAATCAACTGCAAAGATTACCTGGACATTTTGGGAGATCATGTTCATCCAATGGTCCAGACTTTATCCCCTGATGGTGACTGCATCTTCCAAGACGATAATGCTCCAATACATACCGCTCGAGTAGTTAAGAATTGGTATGAAGAGCATGAAAGTGAGCTAGAACATATGGAGTGGCCTCCCCAATCTCCAGATATCAATATTATTAAACATTTGTGGTGCATTTTGGAGCGACAAGTTAGGAGCCGCTATCCTCCACCGTCGAGTCTTAAAGAGCTAGAGCAGGTGTTAATGAGAAAATGGCTGAAAATTCCTCTGGATGAAGTCAGGAAGCTGTATGATTCCATTCCTAGACGTATTAAAGCTGTATGTGAGGCTAAAGGAAGACCAACTCCATATTAAACAAATTTTCTTTGAATTTAACAAGTGTTTCAATTACTTTGTTTAACCCCTATATATATATATATATATATATATATATATATATATATATATATATATATATATATAATTAGTGGTACTCGCTTGGAAAAACCTTAGGTATTTCGGCTTGTAGTTGAACAAACAAATAACCAAGGAAAAATGAGGAATAAAAAAAGAAAGAACTAAGAACATGAAATTGAGGCGAAAACAATCGTCCAGAATTCAATCTCAGAGTCCAAAGAAAAAAAACCTCCAAAAAGAGTAAAGGCAACTACGTAAAGTGCTCAATATACGAAGTAGAGCAAACCTAATACAAACCTAATCATTCATACAAATAACAGATATTGAAATTAATGATATAAATGGCGTGAATACATCTTCGCAAACAAATTTAATAAATGACATTAACCCCAAACCTGTAGATGAATGTTATAATCCCTTTTTATAAATTCCAGTTGCATAAGGTCTTTTTTAAATTTTTTTACAAGCTTTCATCTGTGCATACAGACATCATCAGGCGCGAAAATATCTGTTTTTTGTATGAATGATTCATGTAATGTAAATTGAACTGCACCACAGACTTGATATATATATATATATATATATATATATATATATATATATATATAATTAATTTATTTATTCAAAATTATAACAACAACATGTAATAACATCACTACAAAAATAACCATTTTGTTTCAACACTTCTGATGTCTTGTCAAGTGATGGTGTTGCAGAATAAAGTGTATATATATATATATATATTGTATTCAGACAGCAATCCCCC
>OZ038513.1:4657291-4664791 GCA_964036315.1 Acanthosepion esculentum | reverse complement strand
AGTTTTTTCTGCGGTAGACCAGTTGCCATCGAAGGCTATAGAACCCGGTCTGTCGTCTTCTCCCTCCCAGCTGTGGGAGGAAGAAAAGTCATACCTTTCCCAAGGGTATTAGCACATAAGTGATTGTAATGGATTCGACTGGAATTCGAACTCGGCTCTCCGATTCCTCAATCCGACAGGATTCGAACCTGTATCCTATACGGAACCGTCATATAGCCTGACGTGCCTTAATTGATCGAGCCACGGAGGATCGTTCGATTAGCAAGGTCGATTTTACTGCTTTTAAACCTCAATCTTCCATAAATCGCTCATGTACATTCATATCTGCTCAAAGCGTATCCAAATGTAAACAAATGACGTCACATATTCAGGCCGGTAAATGTTGTTTAATACTGTTTATTATAAACAGAGCATTTACTTAAATATTTGTAGCTATAAAAAGAATGTTAAACATAAAAATTTCTTTGTCCATTTCATAATATATATATATATATATATATATATATATATATATATATATATATATATATATGCGTGTGTGTGTAGGTGGTTATACGCATACAGGCCTGATTTGCAGCTTATCAATGTGGCTAGACCCCCGATTGCTTCAAGCCTTTGTAGGATCTCTGACTGATTTGGCATCAATCCTAAGCTATATGCGCACGGCAGAGAAAGGGAAATTTTAACGTATTATATACGGATGTATACAAATGCCAGCAGCCAAAGGGCTCAATTCATTACTCCACCGTCATTTGTATCTTGAATAATTTCTAGGTTTTCTGTTGAGAAAAATTTTTGAGAAATTACTGGGTAAAAATAACTGATGCAAAACATGCTCTCACAAGATTAGAACAGATATCTGAAGACGGCCGGAGAGTAGTAAGACCGAAACGTTATGACAATAGAGATTAAATTAAGGACACTAATATGAGTATATCTGCGTATAATAACGATAATTCTTCAACTCAGTGAAAAATTTGCTGCTGGGCATTTAGATTTCAGTTATTTCCCCATTGACAAAGTATTCATTTACTTCTAAAATCTACGAATACCCGAGGCTGAAAATATCTGCATCCTCTTGCATCTAAAATCTTAACACCTAACGGGTAAGAAAAAACGTTTTTATGACCTGAGGTTGTGAATCTAAAGAAATCCTGAGTAAATTTGACGATTTACGTTTTGTTTTTAAAGACCTTGGGCAAGGATTTCCACGCTCCGTTGTCAATGTTACGATAGATATGATAAAAACAGCTTCTAGGTTCGTAATTTGGAAATCAGACGATAACAACGACTACTACATCTACTACTATTAGGAAGAGGAAAGCAGGGAGAAAGAAAGGGAGAGAAATTGCTGAAGCGTAGTGTTGAAACCTTTGGAATTTTTAGTCTTTGCTGATGTCTATGTAATTTTAAGTGAAATTAACGAGAAAACGCGGGTAAATATAAGATGTCGCTGGACAAGGAGTAAAAGGAAAAAAAAGAGGAACTTCTTGCATTTAATCTCCATACTGCTTTTCTTTTTATGTGCCGTGTCCCTTCAGAACGTAGGCGATCATGGCTCTCCACATCTTCCTATCCTTTCTCAATAATCGTGTCCCATTGTAACCTTCCCCCAAATCATCCACTTGCTTAAGCGTGCCAGGTATATCATGGGTAGTTATCCCTTGTCTCTCTTTCCCTGTATTCGACCTGTGAGTATCAGATTCTCCAGGCCCTGCTTTTTCAGAAATGTCAGCTACCTCTTCTTGATGTTAATACAAGCTTCCTCCATGTTTGCATCCTCCCCAAAACATCATCGTTGCTCAAACGCTCGGTCCATGTTATCCTTAGCATCCTTCGGTAGAACCATCCTGTCTCGTAATACTCTGCCTAGCTTTTGAAATGCTGTTCTGTCATCCACTTGCTACCCGCTAGGTATGTCACGCGTTACTTTCCCTTGTCTCTCGTTCCTTCTATTCGACCTGTGAGTATCAGATTCTCCAGGCCCTCTTCTCTCATTACGTGTCCCAGAAATTTCAGCTGCCTCTTCCTGGTGTTAAGTATAAGCTTCTTCCTTGTTTGTATCCTCTCCAAAACCTCATCCTGGCTTACCCGCTCGGTCTATTGTATCCTTAGCATCCTTCGATAGAACCATACCTCCGTTGCCTCGAGACTCTTCTTCATCTTTGAGGAGACCGTCCAACATTCGATGCTGTAAAGGAGGACAAATATCCTGTAGCAGTTCAGTACTGTTTTCTTTGTTACCAACGAAATCCTCCTGTCTCGTAATACCCTGCCTAGCTTTTGGAATGCGTCTTTGGCCTTCCAAACTACTTGCCGAAAACATTTTTTAAAAGCACTAAAAAATGTCCCTGTTCAGATGGTTCAGGAAAGGTTTAAATCCCACCCAGAACACCTCCACCGCACACACACACACACACACACACACACACACACACACACACACACACACACACACACACACACAGACATACACACACACACACACAAACAAACAAAACCGGGAAAAGCAAAAGGTAATTATCCAGATGTAAAAGCGACACTATTTCTTGACATGCCGTTCCTTCCTGTTTTAAAATTGACAGATGGCATGGCTGGGCCGAGGACATACGCGTCACTGTACAAGATGTACGCATGCGCTGATGTACACACATCAATCCCAGAAATATACACTCTTTTACTGAAGAAACTCAAGAATCCCTCTGGCACCATGAACACGTTCTCCGGCTCACAAATAATCTATATATTCAGCATACACATTGGCTCACATCACATCTAATTTGCACACACGTACACACGCACACTTAACACAGACATATATTACACACACATACATATTTTACTCAAACAAGTATATATTTCACTAACCTACGCATTAAACACATGTATTGCACAAATACAATACTAATACAAACTTTACATTCCCATACTTATATATATATATATATATATATATATATATATATATATATATATATAAATATGTATATATATAAAAGTGAACATTGAAGTCAACACTTAGAGGCGACAGGCTGTTTCATGCTAGATGTCGCATCTAAGTGTTGACTTCAATGTTCACTTTTATATTTAAACACGCCCTATCTCTGATATTGAGCACTTTATCTCATAAATATAGCACACCTTAAGAGTATATTTCTTCATTCATTTATATATATATATATATATATATATATATATATATATATATATATATATATATATATATATATATATATATATATATATATATATATATATATATATATATATATATATATTGTACATGTTTCAATGTTAAATAAAAGTTTAACTTTTCATTAGGTGAGATATCATGGTGCTACAGATTTGAAACAAGATGTACAGTTTTGTAGTGGGCATGTGCTTGTTCTAATGTATCACTGCATAATATATATATATATATATATATATATATATATATATTATGCAGTGATACATTTTTTTGTTCTACTTTTGTATTGAGCCCTGTTTTAAATTAATGTTTTGAACGCTGAAATCTTACCCTTCGTTCTTTTACATTTATATATATATAAACATTTTTATGTTTAACATTCTTTTTATAGATACAAGTATTTAATTAAATGCTCTGCTTTATAATAAACAGTATTAAATAACATTTACCGACCTGAATGTCCGAGAATTTTTCATAGAAAATATTCGTCCTCCGACAGGATTCGAACCTGTATCCTATACGGAACCGTCATATAGCCTGACGTGCCTTAATTGATCGAGCCACGGAGGATCGTTCGATTAGCAAGGTCGATTTTACCGCTTTTAAACCTCAATCTTCCATAAATCGCTCACGTACATTCATATCTGCTCAAATCGTATCCAAATGTAAACAAATGACGTCACATATTCAGGCCGGTAAATGTTGTTTAATACTGTTTATTATAAACAGAGCATTTACTTAAATATTTGTAGCTATAAAAAGAATGTTAAACATAAAAATTTCTTAAAATAATTGTCGGACTTTGTCCATTTCATTATATATATATATATATATATATACATATATATATATATATATATATATATATATATGCCTGATTTGCAGCTTATCAATGTGGCTAGACCCCCGATTGCTTCAAGCCTTTGTAGGATCTCTGACTGATTTGGCATCAATCCTAAGCTATCTGCGCACGGCAGAGAAAGGGAAATTTTAACGTATTATATACGGATGTATACAAATGCCAGCAGCCAGAGGGCTCAATTCATTAATGAAGAGCGATGCATTAATAGCGACGGCAGCTACTGTTTGGAAATTACCCTATATATTCTGTTATTATTTTAATAGATATAATTTATTTAAGTAAATGCTCTGTTTTTTTTTTTAATTAAACATTATTAATTACATTTACCGACCTGAATGCATATGCACTCTCCGACAGGAATCGAACCTTTAACCCTTTTTATATGAGCCGATATATAGCCTGTCGTACTGTTACCATTCAGCGACAGAGAAGTGTCTGGTTAGCAAAGTCCAAATTACTGTTTATAATCCCACACCTTCTGTTGATCATGTTCGCCATAGTCTATGAATATAGAATCCAGCGCAGTACGTAATCTGTTCAATGAAACAACGTTAAAGATTAACAGTCACGAGTCAGACACTCTACTGGATCTGACTATATTACCAATAGCAGCAGCAGCAGCTGTTCCGTAATTCTTCAGTCTTCGATATCAGAGGTTGGCAGTGAATATTCGGAGAAAGAAAAAAAAACATGGCTGCCTTTATACACGTCGCATTGAATATTTTGAGCTCTCTGATTGGTTAACTTTCCATTGGTGAACTATAAAATGAGTCAGCTCATTTTGGTTGGCTCACTAGTACATAAGGCACCCAAAAACTCCTACACCTTCGACCATTTTTCTCGATCGATCATTTCTGCATTTCCGATCATTAGTCGGCACCTGCTTGCATGCAAGCATCGGGATTGTCATTCTCTTTCATTTTCCAGGTCTCCCTATGACGACGGTGGCGGAGATGGCTGTGAATTCCCAGTCTACTCCTGAAGAGTCATGAGCAGGAGTCACAGAGGAGTGCGGGTGGTAGACGCGGCTGGGTGAGTGGAGCTTTACTGACAGCATGTCGCAGATCCTCTTCCTGTTGACGGTTGAACGCGAAAGCCTCGAAAGCCTGGATAGTCCTAAGTCAGGAACGCCGATTTTAAGCAACGGTTTCTCAAGTCTAAGGGCCGATATTGGCCTTGTGTTAGGGATGTCTTCAACTGATCCTTGAAGTGTGGTTTTGGGCCTCCATTTAGAGAGTTAAAGGGTGATGTAGGAACACTATTGTCTGGTACTCAAATGTCCAGTACGCAACTTTCCTAGAACCACATTTTATATTAAATATTTATGGGCTCCTGGAACATTTATCCCGCTAACAATTTTAGTGGACCCGTGTGAGTCCGGGTAAAAAATAAGTGACACAAAACAATGAATCTAAAAACAAACGACAATCCATGTTATTAACAAAAGGAATTTCATTTGTCCCCAAAGTATTGAAAGGAAAGGATATTATATCTAGCTATGGGCATGTGCATGTGTGTAATAGACACGTGTGTGTATGTATGTGTGTGTGTGATAGAGTTCAAAATCAACAGAGGACCAAGGAAGCGAACGCGCCCGGTCGGCAGTGTTCTTTATCGGCGTTGACTATATCTACAAGCAAGAGTTAAAAAGAACTAAAAACCGGAAGTGTGTGAATATGATTGTCGTTTAATAGGCTTCAAGAGCGCCTCCTAGCAGGCGTTTTGGCAAAGTCAAGTGGGATAACCTTTCTTTTTTTTTTTTTTTTAATCATATCACCCCAAGCAAGGCCGGAGGCCACTATCACGCAAGGGGTTAAAGAAGGGTTGGAGGAAGAGCAGATAGGAGTGGCAAGGGAGGGGATGTGGAGAAAGAGAAAGACAGTGGGTCGATCAAGGCAAGGGGGGCACAAAAGATCCGGAGCGAGAGCAGATAGGAATGAAAAATGAAAGGATGTGGAGAAGGGAAGTGGATAGATCAAGGCAACTGGAGATGTCGATTGACGCTACACTTAAACCGTTGGAGATTGTATTTGTCAGGGAAACAGTAATAGGGAAGAGAGTTCCATGGGCGAGATTTCAACTCAGTGGAACTGTATGTTCGGTTCTTTGAGAGTAGTGAACAATCATCTTATTACAATTTGAATAAGGGCAAGATTCATTCGCTGGACCTCAAAATCGGGTGACAACTGAGTCAGTGATGGAGACATGGCGTCAAACGAGCCACCCTGACGATTTTTCTATAAAGAGAAAAAATGTAAAATGATTACTACTTATGCATTTTTCAAAAATTTGTAGTAATTGCCTTTAAAAGCTTCAAAAATTATCAGAGGTACGCAATTATCCAAGAACGCATTTGTTTAGGGACCCAAATGTCCATGGGACGCAATTGTCTGGCGTCTAGTGAGCCAGCGTCCGACGATAGATTTACCCAATTGTTGAGTCGAGCGTCCATACGTCCGACCTCGTTGCTTCCAGCCACTGGACAGAACGATGGAATGCTGCGCGTGGTTAGCTACGCGTCAATCCGAGCAGACCTGTTGTTTTTTTTTTACCGCGTATTTTCAAGAATGCCTTTACTTACTGATTTACTCTCGAATAAAGCGTTGAATTCTTTGAGAAAGGAGGTACTCGGTCAACGTGGCGTTACAGTGACAGGAAATTTAGCGACGCGTCTAGTGATGGATGAAAGAATAAAACACAAGGTGATATGGATTCGTTTCCAAGAGAATAAAAAAAAAAAAAATACGCAGATTTTAAGAAAATGCGAAATCTGGCCGCCGAAACAGTCTACCGCCCTGATAAGAGTAAACCCGACCATCTGCCAGACCCTCCCCAAAACATAAAACGGAAATTGATTAAAAAAAGATTTAGTGAAAAATTACAGTTGCTGTTGAAAATGATTGATTTTCATGCAGATTTCATTAATGCAGAATTTTCCCAATTAAATTTCAAAAGTTGATATCAAAGGAAAGATTAATCAATAAATCCATCTTCTTTCATAATTTTATTTGTCTTATATATATATATATATATATATATATATATATATATATATATATATATATATGTGTGTGTGTGTGTGTGTGTGTCTGTGTGTGTAGTTTGTGTGTGTGTCTGTGTGTGTATGTACGATTTTATTTCTTGTATATATATAATTTTATTTCTTGTATATATATAATTTTATTTGTCGTATATATATATATATATATATATATATATATATATATATATATATGCATATAATTTTTTGTCTTACATATATATAATTTTATTTGTCTTATTTATATGAATAATTTTATTTATCTTATATATGTATATATACGTATATATATATAATTTTATTTTGTCATATATATTATTTTATTTGTCTTACATACATCTATATATATATATATATATATATATATATATATATATATATATATATATAAATATATGTGTAGTTTGT
>OZ038513.1:4602291-4654791 GCA_964036315.1 Acanthosepion esculentum | reverse complement strand
AGAACTTGCAGAGGGGAATTAACAGGAGATAACTAACATCTATTAAACATGGCACGTGGAACTATAACAGTCTACCCCAATGAACGAAATAAAAGGTTCAGTTCGACATTCCAATCACCTGGAGAAGGCCGGAGCGTAAAACGGTCGAAACATTGTAATAAATATGGCGGCAAAGATGACGACAATAGTCCGAATGATGTAAATAGTATACATAATACCTCATCTCAGAAATATATACATATCTGATATATAATATAAAAGGCTCAAACACTTATATGCAATATGGTTCTAATTTATTACATGGTTATATATATATATATATATATATATATATATATATATATATATATATATATATATGGGTATAATATAATATAAAAGCAACAAACACTAATATTCCATGGTTATAATTTATTACATTGGAATCGTAATCACGATGAAATTCATCAGACCTACAAATTCCAACCATGGTATATATATATATATATATATATTTATATATACACACCTACAAGCAATATATATATATATATATATATATATATATATATATATATATATATATATATATATATATATATATATATATATGTATATGTGTGTGTGTGTGTGTGTGTGTGTGTGTGTGGGTGTAGAAATGATCCAAGAAGATAAAATCCAGGTAGAACTTAATGTCCAGGACAGAGTAAGAATATAATATAAAAGGCTCAAACACTAATATTCCATGGTTATAATTTATTGCATTAGAATCGTAATCACGATCCAAATCATCAGACCTACAAATTAAAATTCTATCCTCTTGGGCGTTAGAGTTTGAGTGAGAGACAGATGTTTTTTGCCTGGGAAAATCTTGTGTAGTAACTACATAAATATATTTTTATTTATCAGTGAAATATCTACGATTTTAAAAAAATAAGTAAAGGAATGCAAATGAACCAAATATATACATACATACACACACACACACACACACACACACACACACACATATATATGTATGTATATATATATATATATATATATATATATATATATATATATATATATATATATACACATACATATATATATACACACACATACATACATATATATACACATACATACATATATATATATATATATACATATATATATATATCAATTATGTAGTGCGTATTCAATTTATGTAACGTAAATCATTCAAACGAAAAACAAATACTGAAGCTAATTATACGGCAAGAATCACTCTCGCAAACAATATTTTCTACTAGCCGGGCTACTACCTTGAATTTAACAAAAACACACTGAAATGTCTACCTGATGATGGTCGTTCGAAACGACTGAAAGCCCGGCTAGTAGAAAAATAAGACCTGATAAAACCGGAATAAACAAGGATCATACCATTCATTAACGGATTCGAAGTTGATTGTATTTTGTTATTAAATATTGTTTGCGAGAGTGATTCTTGCCGTATAATTAGCTTCAGTATTTGTTTTTCGTTTGAATGATTTACGTTATATATATATATATATATATATATATATATATATATATATATATATATATATATATATACATACATATATATACACACATACATAGATAAATATATATGCACACATACATATATAGATATAGATATATATAAATATATATTAGTGGTCAATATATAATATATATAATATACCACTAATATTATATATATATCTAATAAATTGTATATTAGAAAAATATATAAATTATATATTAGAAAAATAAATTAACTTTAAATAGTTGATTATCTAGACATCACCCTTAATCTCAATAATAAACTTTTAAACCATAAAGATAATGAAACCCTTACCTTTATTAATGTTATATATATATATATATATATATATATATATAACCAAGTGTGGGATTGGTATATACGGAGTAAATTCCAATAACCAACAATTATTATTCTTTAAAGAGTGCTCAATACAGAGTAGAGCAGATATCATCATTTATTTGAATATTACAACATAAATATGTTATAAAGTCACTACAAAAATAGCCATTTTGTTTCAACACCTCTGGTGTCTTATCAAGTGATGATGTAGAATATTCTATATATATATATATATATATATATATATATATATATATATATATATATAGCGATATATATATATATGATTTTTCTGTAGTTTACTGCTATAGCAAGCAGAGACATTTTTTCTCTCCCGATGATGGCCATGTTGGTCGAAACTAGTCGAGGAATATAAATGAAATAATAATAATAAAAGCATAAGAATATTAATCTACAACCCAGTATGTCTGAAGATTTTAATTGATTTTTTTAATAATTTTTATCGTTCAATATATATATATATATATATATATATATATATATATATATATATATATATATATGTATATTTGAATTGGACAGAGTCCGACAATTTATTTAAAGACATTTTTGATATGTTTAACGTTTTTTTATAGATACAAGTATTTAAGTAAATGGTCTGTTTATAATAAACAGTATTAAATAACATTTACCGGCCTGAATTTCTATGAAAATTTCTCGGAAATTCAGGCCGGTAAATGTTATTTAATACTGTTTATTATAAAACTGAGCATTTACTTAAATACTTGTATCTATAAAAGAACGTTAAACATATCAAAAATGTCTTTAAATATATATATATGTAATTGTAATATATATATATGCACACATATATACATATATATGGATATGCATATATATATATATATATATGGATATGCATATATATATATATATGGATATGCATATATATATATATATATACATATGCATATGCATATATATATATATGATATTAAAAACTTTTACATATAACTATATCATGCATTAAAAGATATATATATATATATGTGTGTGTGTGTGTGTGTGTGTGTGTGTGTGTGTGTGTGTGTGTGTGTGTGTGTGTGTGTGTGTGTGTGTGTATTAAAACACCGCTAAGGCATTTTGAGTGTTTCATCGCTGCTAATTTGCCTTTTACTTCTTCAAAGATCTCAAACTGGTGGAGAAAAAAAATGGCGTATAATTCATTTTGCATGAACTGTAGGCGAAATGATCAGGGAATCAAATTTATTTTGATGCTGCCCTTTTTGAAAATCGATCAAGTGGTTGTTTCAACCTGAGTTAAGACTGAGTTGAAAGAATTAGAAATTATATTTATTGCCAGGTTTCCCTTCCAAATTAAATGAATAAAAGCCGTACATTGTAAATCCGAAAACGTTATTTCACGCTTAGACACACTCACAAATAAAACAGCATATCTACTTATCTATACATAAATTAACGAAATGCTATGTGAGAGAAGTTGCTTCTCGCATTAATAAAAAACAAAAACCTAATTTTCACAAAGGTTATAAATATTTTGAGTACCTTGTCTTTTCAAGACGTCGGCAGTTATGGCTATCCAATGCTTTCTTTTGTTTAATACCTGTAAAATGTCATGACGTATTTGGGGAAAGATAAACGAGAGGTTTTCACTTGGCATGTCCACAATTCCGAATTCGGAGTTGTTTTTCTCCAAGACTGGTTGCCATCCAAGGCTAGAAAGATCAATCTTCCATGTTGTTGTTCTAATCGATGATTAATAAAAGAAAAACCCACATATATAGGTACAGACGTATGATATATATATATATATATATATATATATATATATATATATATATATATATATATATATAGTTATACTCGTCTGGAAAAACCTTCGGTGTTTTGGCTTGTAAATGAACAAACCAATGCCCAAGGAAAAATAAGGGATAAAAACGAAAGAACTAGGAACATGTAATTGAGGCGAAAACAATCGTCCAGAATTTAAGCTCAAAGTCCAAAGAAAAAAAAAAACGAGTAAAGCAAAAGTAACTAAGCAAAGTGCTCAATATACTAAGTAGAGCCAATCTAACTATGAACCTAAAGAGCCAGGTAAACCTACCTAGGTTTCACCTACGCGGATCGTCAGGGTGCACTGTGTCTGGAGCCAGTGCATCCTGACGATCCGCGTAGGTGAAACCTAGGTAGGTTTACCTGGCTCTTTAGGTTCATAGTTATATATATATATATATATATATATATATATATATATATATATATATATATATATATAACAGTTACGTTATCAGGCAAACGTCATACCAACTGTACCAACGGGCCTCGGTGACGAAGAGGTAACGAATTAGACTCGATATAGCGCTGCTCGATCACATAATCCGTGGTGGAACTCATCTGAGTTTTTCTTTTACCCATAAGACTGTCCCCCCACGAACCACGACTACTCTCCCCTAGCCGCTCAATACAGAGCATTAGAAGCCGGTTCAAGCAAGTATATCCAAATGATAGAAATTATTTGGAGGATTTGAGATTGTCATAATTAAGTAATTCATCGAGTCTAGAAGAAACCTCAACAGAATGATGCAGAAAGGACTGGACGGCCGTTTCGTCATATATTTGGGACTCATTAGCAGTGCGCATCCACTACCGATAATTGAAATCCGGACAGTTAGGTTATCAAGCAAACGTCTTATCAACTGTACTAACGGGCCTTCTTGCGTGAATATATCGAGTCCTCGCAGTGGTACGACGCTTGCGTTGTATCGTAACGATCCGTGTTCGACTCTCGGTAGTGGATACGTACGGCTGATGAGCCCCCAAAACCAAGAAACAACCGTCCAGTGCTTTCTGCATTCTGTTGAGGATTCTTCTTCTAAACTCGATGAATTATTATGTTATATATATATATATATATATTTGGCCTAATGATTGCGTTTAGCATGAAACAGACTGTCGCCTCTGGGTGTTGATCGTTATCTTTCATGTATTTCGTCATGAACAGCACTTACTCTCACCTTTTTTTAATTGATATATTACGCCTAATTCATCATTAACATTTTTAACAGTAGTCCACACTACCTTGAATGTCTCTCGAGCCTTGTATTGAGTGTAATTAAAAAAAAATTAACTGATGTAGCATATAAACTCGCAAGAGTAGATCAACTCATCCGAGGGATTAAATAAAAGGTCGGTTCGAAAGTCTCAAAGTTTACAATTACGACAGATATCTGAAGAAAGCCTGAGAGTAGAAAGGCCGAAACGTTATGATAATAACAATCAAAATAAGGATACTAGCCTTCTTCATTTTAACAATTCAGATAAATCTTCCTTGTCGATTTCAGTTTTAATACTTATTTAACCACCACAGAGATACTTAAGTCGCTTCATCACAGACGTGATGTGGCTTCCCTCTGTCTTTTCTACAAATATTTTCATGGCAACTACACTGACGAGCTTCTTTTCCTGGTTCCCCGACTACGTGAATTTAAACGTGCTACTAGATTGACATCTATTTCTCTCGCTCTTACTGCTGAGATAGTTAAATCTAACTGCCTCTTCTATTTTTTTTTCTTGAACACCCCGACCGTGGAACCCCCTTCCCTGATAGTTACAGTCTTCAAAAATTTAAATCTAGCGTGAACTGCCATCTTCTGTTGCTTTGATCCCCGTTCTTTTTATCCGTTCATTAATTCTCCCTACACTTAGTCTTTTCTCTCACTTTCGCTCTCCGTAACCCCATGCGTGCTGGTGACACTGCTGCCTTGCTTGGGGTGAAATGCTTGAGAAATAAATAAATAAAAACGTCATGCTATTTCCACGGAGTCGAACCACCCTCATTTCCCCTATATTTCAATCGTAAAGTTCCTTCGAAGCACATATCTTGACGTCTTCAAGTCCAGGGTCAATTCTTTCTTCTCCTTGTAATCTTCAAGCTCCTTTTACATTCGTATCATCACCGACGTCACCACTCTTGTCCGAGTTTGGTTCATCCGATGTACGTCCACAATGCCTGAACCCGACATGACCCAGGAGAAATGCTTATGAGCTTCCAAAGCTTGTTCAAACCGCCCGGGAGGACAAGGAGGTGGCTTTCTCTTCTTCCTCTTCCTCTCTTGTCGAACTCTCTGCTTCGTCTGGGTTCCTCTCTGTCCAGATTCACAGAGGAACCCAGACGAGGCTATGCCTCCGTGCAGGGTCTCGTTTGGGGATGTAGACAAACCCGACTTCGTGTATACGGGGTCTGAGGGCAATTTTTTCGCGACCCTACGGGCTCGGAACGTCTACGTTAAAAACTGGCCTTGTGGGGAGATTGGTAAATAGAATGGACTTAAAAAGGAATAAAGAAATCTACTTCAAAGATAGAATATTCGACAGAAAGAAAGGAAGGAAGAAGAAAAGAAGAAAAAAGGAAGGAAAGAAGGAAAGGAAAAAGAAAGAAAGAAAAGAAAGAAAGAAAGAAAGAAGAAAAACGGAATAAAAGAAAGGAGAAAGAAAGTAAAGAAAGAAAGAAAGAAAGGAAAGAAGAAAGGAAGAAAGAAAAGAAAGAAGAAATAAATAAATAAATAAAGACATGAATGAAGGAAGGGAGGAAAGACGAAAGAAATAAAAGAAGAAAGAAAGTAAAGAAGAAATAATTAAAGGAATAAAGAAAGTAAGGAAGAAAGAAAGGATGACAGAATGAAAGGAGAAAAGGGAAAGAAAGAAAGAAAGAAAGAAAGAAAGGAAAAAGAAGGAAGAAAGAAAGGACGGGAGAAAGAAAGAAAGAAAGAAGAAAGAAAGAAAGAAAGAAAGAAAGAAAGAAAGAAAATAGAAATGAAGAATAAAGGAAGAAAGATGTTAAGGAAGAAAGAACGGAAGAAAAGAAAGAAGAAAATAAAGAAAGAAAGGCAAGAATGAATGATGATATGAAAGAAGAAAAGGTAGAAAGAAGGAAGAAAAGAATGAAAGGAGGAAGGGAGGAAATAAGGAATGAATGAAGGAAGAAAAAGAAAGAGAGAAAGAAAAGAAGAAAGAAAGAAAAAGAAAGGAGAAAGAAATAAAAGGGATGAAAAGAAAGAAGGAAATAAAAACGAAAGAAAAGAAAAAAGAAAGAGAGAAAGAAAGAAAGAAAAAATAAAGACTGGAAGGAAGAAAGAAAGAAAAAAGAAAGTTAAGCCAAGAATTTAGAAAGAAAGAAAAAAAGAAAAAGAATAAAAGGCAGGAATGAAGAAAGGAAAAAGGAAGAAAGAGGGTAAGGAAGAAAGAAAGGAAGAAAAGAAAGAAAAAAGGCAAGAATGAATTGCAGGAAGAAAGGGAGGAAAGAAGGCAGTAATGAAAGAAGTAAAAAATAAAAAGAAGGAATAAATGAATGAATCAATGGAGGAAGGGTGGAAGGAAGAAATGAATGAATGAAAATAATGAAAGGAAGGAAAGAAGGAAAAAGAATATAGGATGTGATAATATGCATATTCTCTTTCAGGGAAATGAAACAAAATGGCCAATTTTGGAACTTTGTTTGTATCCTCTTACCTTAAATAATAACTCGTATTCATATTTACGATCATTATTGTAATTTTTAAGTTTTTAAGCTCAAATATTTAAGGAGACATTAGAGGAATTCCCGTGGGTAATTCATATCTGTAGAACTCGCAAGGAGTCAATTCAATTATGTAGAATCTATGAGTGGTCCCATGGATAGTCGCTCGGAATAAAGAAGCGAAAAGCATAGATCGAATTCCAGTCGGGTTCGTTACATTGACTTATACCCAAATACCATTATGAACCATTCTCATCCCCCATCTATAGGTTAAATAGTAGAATCTGCGAAAATCTTTCTTGTTCTCAAAAATTGTTAATAAAAAATTCACTCGGAAAAAAGAAATTATTCTTAGAATCCAAAATATGTCTCGGCTTTAAATAACCTACAAGGGGTTGACAAGCTGTAAAGAGTAAATGCAAATCAGTCAATCATTAACTGGAGAATTAAGATTCATCAGAAAATCCAAATAGGAAAACCGTGAAATTATCACGGGTCTTTCTAGTTTTGTTAAGGTTGTTAAGCTCAAATATTTCAAGATGCGATAGGGGAATTTCTACGGATATTTTATTGTCGTAGAACTCGCCATGAGCTTATTCAATCATTAACTGGAGAATTAAGATTCATCAGAAAATTCAAATAGGAAAACCGTGAAATTATCACGGGTCTTTCTAGTTTTGTTAAAGTTGTTAAGCTCAAATATTTAACGATGCGATAGGGGAATTTTGACGGATATTTTATTGTCGTAGAACTCGCCATGAGCTTATTCAATCATTAATTGAAGAATTAAGATTCATCATAAAATTTAAATAGGTACCACTGTATTACTAATAATGATAATTACCGTATTTTTACAAGACGCTGCGGCTTGGAAGACGCACCCTAATACTGGAAAGAAATTTCTAAAAAGAAGAAAAAAGGCATTTTCATACAACAACAGCTTCACCATACGTCCATCACATACTGGCGCCACGTTTGGTTTACATTAATGACTCACCCGATTTTGTTTGTATGGCAATGACATACTAGTCAAGAGCAGAAAGGCTCCCGCCGCTGCTAGTAAACAGAGCATGTTTAAGTTTGTGGCTCGGCTCCAGGAAGGTTTATAATTTTGGAAATACTTGTAACAGCTAAGTACGGAGGTTACATCATATAAAAAGCGAAATTAGATAGATAGCTAACGTTATAGTGTAATGACTCAACATAAAAATCTACGTTCGTATCAATCAATCCAATTAGTTGACCGCCTAAGTTTAGGTTGCATTATGTTCGTCTTGGAAGACGCACACGTATTTTTCAGGGTATTTTTTAGGAAAAAAAAGTGCGACCTGTAAGCTGGAAAATACGGTATTCGTTACTTCAAAAATTCCGACTATATATTGTTTATAAAAGAGATGAAAGAATATTCCCCAAATTCTAATAAACATGGAAAACGGTTTTTCATTAGTTCATCCAGTTCAGTTTTTAGTTTCCTTTGTTTGTCGTCTTATGTCAGCCACGGGTATTGTAAATGACGGACAACTGTGATTATTTCAATGTTTTTTTTTTCCTTTTTCTATATTTGGTCTAAAATGATAATTTCAAAGAAAAAGCCATCAAAGATGACCTCGCGACATTAATAGTGATTTTAACACCACTAATAAAAATATTAATTCATTTCCTTTGATGTTAGGCACAAACGACGGAAAGGGTTTTAATCTGTTTAAATTACCGGCAGTTTTATGACCGCAGGACGTGAGTTGCATTTGGTTTCTGATATAATGCTATACGCATGCGCGTATCAGTTGACAGCAGAGATTGAGTTCAGAATAAACATTTGACTGTGAACCGATTGCCAGTATTAATTTATGGTTACAATCATTGGGTTAATGCAAAACCTCTCGGCGATGACGTTTGCACAATGTTATAGAAATCTGTGAAGTGACAATTTACCCAGCTCTTTATTGACTGTGCGATCAGGCAATTATAGGTAACCCCGAAAACTGTCTAAAAAGGACCATAGCATGATGAAAAAGTCCCTAAACTTGATGAAAACAAAGTTTTATCGTCAAAATGTTCATGTTATTATTATAGGTAGCTCCACATAAAAAAAACAAGAACAAAAAGAAAAAAAAAACAGATAAAAACACCACCTAAGGTTTAAAATGATTTTTTTAAAAATAAAATGTCTTTCTTGAAGTTTTTATCTTAGTTTTAATTCCAAGCTAATAGATTAAATTTAATCCTTTCAATAAGTAAACCACTTTGCTGTATTTACATTATTTCCATTATTCGGACTGTTATCCTCATCTTCATTGCCATATTCACAACGTTTCGGCCATTGTACGCTCCGGCCTTCTTCAGGTGACTGGAATTTTTCTTCAATATCTGTCTATATCTCAGAGATGAGCTATTATGGTTACTTGCATTATTCACATTATTCGGAGTGTTATCCTCATCTTCATTGCCATATTCACAACGTTTCGGTCGTCATACTCTCCGGCCTCCTTCAGGTGATTGGAATTTTTCTTCAATATTTGCCTATCTCTTGAAGTTATTATGATTACTTGCATTATTTACATTACTCGGACTGTTATCCTCATCTTCATTGCCATATTTACAAGTAATCATAATACCGCATCTCAGAGATTTAGACATATACTGAAAAAAAATTCCAGTAACCCGAAGAAGGCCGGAGCCTACAACGACCTAAAAGTTGTGAAAATGGCAATGAACATGAAAATGACAGTACGAAAAATGTAAATAATGCAAGTAATAATAATACCTCATCTCAGAGAGTTAGACAGGTATTGAAGAAAAATGCCAGTTACTTGAAGAAGGCCGGAGCATACAACAACCGAAACGTTGTGAATATGACAATGAAGATGATGATGACAGTCCGAATAATGTCAATAATGTAAGCAATCATAATACCTCATCTCAGAGATTTAGACAGATATTGAAGAAAAATTCCAGTGACCTGAACAAGGCCGGAGCGTACAACGACCGAAACGTCGTGAACATGGCAATGAAGATGATGATGTCAGTCCGAATAATGTAAATAATGCAAGTAATCATAATACCTGATCTCAGAGATTTAGACAGAAATTTTTTTGGGAAGAAAAATTCCAATCACCTGATGAAGGTCGCAATGTAATTGACTTTTTAAAAAAAATCTTCCAAAAATAAAATATACTTATCTGAAAATTTATTTGAAGAATATTAGCTGATTCAAAGTATAATTAATTTGATTTAAAACTAATATTATTTACTTTAAGTTTAAAATATCGTAGAGACGCTTTTTTAACCCGGCAGTAGCTGTATTTTTAAGCGGACAGTAGCTGTTTTGACACCCTGCCAACAGGTTCAATCTTGTTCTACGGAGATTTTATCTGTAAAACATAATTTAAGAAAATGACTTTTTTAATATAATTTTTAAGTACTCAGTAATCTTAAAAATTTTGGAAAATATTCTCCGTAATCTAATTTTAGGAATCTTAAATTTACTATAGTCATCGCTCTTATTTTCTGATAATGTCATGTATGGTCCTCCGTACTTGCAAAAAACGTCACGTTTATACAGTGATAAAAAAATTCTAAATTATTTTAAAAATATTGGTGTTTGATGATTTGTATTAAGCTTTTCCATTTATGATTAGTAAATATAGTTTTCTCTTAATAATAATATCGTCTAAAAGGCTGAATTTAGTAGAGAATTTTAAAAGATTTAAAACTTTATAAATTATTATGATTTAAATTTGAAAACTGAAAACAGTTCTTGTAAACTTTCATTATCTATCAAAATTTTTTTTAAAGACAATAGTGTGCTTAATATATCTTATTTAGGAAAAAATTAAAATCCTTCTTGTTAAAAAGTTGAATTTTAACACATTCAACATTATGCAGAAAATAGTGAATTTTATATATGTAACAGAGAGAGGCATACACACACACACACGCACACACACACTCACACACACACACACGCACACACACACACACACACACATGAATGCACACACGCAAATATAACTTTTATTGACTGGAAATGGAAATAGTGTGTATATATCAAAGTACAATTTGAGTTAAGATGTTTGTTTACCGATGAGAAACACGATCTCAGCCAGGAGGCGATGTTTTAAATCTGAGTCACTAGTAAGCAATGGGGATGGGTGAGATACTGGGTTTTGTTTAACAGTATTTGTTTTGATTAGAAGGTTGAATCAATGTTTAGATATCCTAAAGTATAATTTTGGTGAAGCGAGAAGAACTCGTGATTGAGATAAGGTAAATAATTGGAGAATAGGTTTACATGTCAAGGGATACTTTTTGGCACTTTGGAAATCGCATGATTAGTTGAGGCTCGTGGTAGCTGCGTGCCGGGCCACGGGTCAATTGTGATCAGCTGATCCTTTTTCTATATTAACTCGAAATTTTGCTAATAAGGAAGTGTCGGGGGAAAGAGACTGTTGTCGAGAGAGTCGCGAGACTGTCGTCGCAGTGAGTCGAGAGATTTGCGGGAGAATTTTGGAGGAGAGAAAGAAGACTGAGAAGTCTGTATGAGACTGGACTATTAGTCGTAAACCTACCCCAGGCGATTCAATACGCGTTTATCACACACAAACCCTCTCTCTGTTGGGAATTTGCTGGATGCATCGTCTTTTTCTTTTTTTTCCTCATTTATGTTAAATGTTTTTATTCTCCCTGTAACCTCTGTTCTGATGTTATTTTCTTATATAAGCGACGTCAATATTTCCCCCATTGTTGTCCGGCTTCTGCAGATATTATTTCTTGTTTTATTTTGCCACAATCTAATCTTCCTAGCGCCAACTCTCACAGCCGTGTCCACATCCCCAGTCGACCGTGAACATATGGACAACACCCCGCATCTAAAAACTAACACAGCGTGGGCAGCGAGCGGGACTTGACCAGTTGACCGGTCGAAATAATCTACGGGTACTCAGAAGCGTATGGCCAGTTACCCCAAAGTTCGGTTCGGACCGAGTGGACACCTCAACCCAGAGGTTGAGGGGCTGGGGACGTTAATGTCTATGTACATTGTAAATTTTGTTGTTTAATACATATACTTGTTATATATTGTTATGGGAACTTACCCATAATAATAATGGACTATTCCGGACATCATAAATACTGCGCCTCAAGAGGGAGCAGAGTTCAGAGTCAGAGCTCAGTCCTTTTTGGGCGACTCGGCTTGACGGTCGAACTCTCTGCCTCTGAGGCAGAGGGGAACTCTCTGCCTTTGGGCAGAGAGGAACCCGGACGAGGCTCCGCCAAAGGGCAGAGCCTCGTTCGGCGAGGTTGACCGGCCCGATCCCGTTTATTTGGGATCTACGGGCTATTTTTTGGCCGAGCCTACGGGCTCGGGTACCCCACTTTAAACCCGGCCTTGTGCCACATCTGTCCCTCGTGGGGAGGACACTAAATACTTCAGAGTCAGAGTCAGTCCTTTTTGGACGACTCGGCTAGACTGTCGAACTCTCTGCCTCTGAGGCAGAGGGGAACTCTCTGCCTTTGGGCAGAGAGGAACTCGGACGAGGTTCCGCCGAAGGGCAGAGCCTCGTTCGGGGAGGTTGACCGGCCCGATCCCGTTTATACGGGATCTACGGGCTATTTTTTGGCCGAGCCTACGGGCTCGGGTACCCCACTTTAAACCCGGCCTTGTGCCACATCTGTCCCTCGTGGGGAGGACACTAAATACTTCAGAGTCAGAGTCAGTCCTTTTTGGACGACTCGGCTAGACTGTCGAACTCTCTGCCTCTGAGGCAGAGGGGAACTCTCTGCCTTTGGGCAGAGAGGAACTCGGACGAGGTTCCGCCGAAGGGCAGAGCCTCGTTCGGGAAGGTTGACCAGCCCGATCCCGTTTATACGGGATCTACGGGCTATTTTTTGGCCGAGCCTACGGGCTTGGGTACCCCACTTTAAAACCCGGCCTTGTGCCACATCTGTCCCTCGTGGGGAGGACACTAAATACTTCAGAGTTCAGAGTCAAGAGTCAGACGATTACTGTAAGACATTGGAATAGTGATACTTGTCGAGACAACATAGTTCTTTCTAACCAAATCTGATAGTCATTACTAATACTTCTACTTCTTTGTACATATTTCTGTTTGTAATATATCTGTGTTATTCCATACCTGTGTTCGAGTTATTCTTTATTGGTTCTACCTTGGACCATCACCGCGGTACAAGGAACTTGGACCATAACATTAGTAAACCTGATAATTAACGTTACATAAAAAAATGAAGCTCTAAAATCTTGTTTGAAATTCATAAATTTAACCCATCACTTGTATCCCTTCACTACGGAAGGAAACCAAACACATTGAGAGCATTTTGTTTTCACAGTTGGAAATAAACTCCAACTAAAGACATCCCAATCGAATGCACCTATTCTATTGTACATGATACTGCTGGCGTATCAAAAGGAACTTAAATAACATTGAACATGATAGACAATCAAGAAAGAACATTTTTACCATAGTTCACAAAGGTTTTATTTCTGCTGTTAGTTTTATTAAATGATTTGATGAAAATATTTGTTGGTCTTGGTATATTCAATCGTGTTATTTTTAAAGACTTAGGGTCTGGTTTTTATTGCAAAAATAGTATTTCTCAATAAGCAGACCAATATTTGTTGGTTTAAATACGAATCGAGAGGTTTCTACGATTTCATTTTCAGACATAGTGCCATCGGTCAATATCATATATACAGAAAACAAATGAAAAAATGACTTTCTTTCTAAAAAATGACGCATTTCTGTACAGCAAAACGGTAGTTAACCAAGAAAAAGTAAGGTCATTTTCAGATTTAGCGTCCTCAATTTAGCTAAAAAAGATAATTGATGTCTCGACACCTTTTCAGACATTTTTTTTTTTTTACCAGAGTTATTCAATTAAAAATTACAGTTCATCAGAAAATTCGAATACGAAAGTCTCACACTGCTAGAAGTATGAATATAACTAATGAATAATTATCTGCGTGTCACATCTGTTTGGTATCGTCATTCTATGTTTGGGGCCTCTTTTTTCTTTTGTTATCCACGCGATATGAGTCAGAGCAAAAAGAAATAGTGACAATGAGAATGAAATAAATTCTTGAGAGGAGCACTAAGTTATTCATTGATTTGATTTCGAAGACACAGAGCGCCCTCAAATTAGCTAATAAAGATGTTTGATGTCTCGACACCATTTCAAATCTTTTTCGTTGACCAGTGTAATTTTTTATTGCTTAAGGCAGTATTCCTCAAACATTTTTTACTTCAAGGCGGACTCGTAAGATAACTAAAACCCTGAAGCACACTTTAAATTTTAATAAGAAAAAAATAGTCATGAATTTTGAAAAAGAAGAAAATAATAAATAACGTGTTGCAACGTGTGTTCGTTGACATCTCAAAAAATATTTTACTACGGGTGGAAATGGACGAATTTAAATTTGACTAATATTGGCTGAGCACTTTTTGAGTTAATGAGGTTTATCTGATTTAATGAGGTTCATCTGATTTAATGAGGTTTATCTGATTTAATGAGGTTCATCTGATTTAATGAGGTTCATCTGATTTAACGGGGTTTATCTGATTTAATGAGGTTCATCTGATTTAATGAGGTTCATCTGATTTAATGAGGTTCATCTGATTTAATGAGGTTCATTTGATTTAATGAGGTTTATCTGATTTAATGAGGTTCATCTGATTTAATGGGGTTCATCTGATTTAATGAGGTTTATCTGATTTAATGAGGTTTATCTGATTTAATGAGGTTCATCTGATTTAATGAGGTTTATCTGATTTGCATAATAACTTCAGACAGGCTGTATGTGAAAATCTGATATTACATCAATTGTGTGACTTATTTGATCTTTTGTGTACATAGTTTGACACTAAGCTGCAAATGCGAGACCCCTAGTGAGGATTGAACTAGCTACATCGTCTGCTAGACTAGATTTCTAACGACGAGGTACCGGCGCCATGTTTATTATTCTTGTGTGTGGAAGTGAATTAGTTAAAGGAAAGCAAAAAAAAAAAACGAACAGAAAAATTATTTATATTTGTTGCCTAGATGTGTCATTCATCACATCGTAATCATTTTTCATCGCATAAAATGGACATGTTTATTTCCTATTGTCAAGCAGAAGAGATTGTCTCTGCGTGACATACACGCTACGAGATCCAGTGAGCTTAGAAGATGAAGGCCAGGTCAGCAAAGTATCGAGTTGTGGGGTTCTTGGTGTTCGTGAGCAAATGAGTCGAACGTCTTTGCATAAAAAAAATAAAAAAAAAAAAATAAAAAACGAAAGGCGAATTCGGTAAGAGAGTCGCATCTTAAAAGATCATTAATTCACTTTCTGAAACAGAATTTCAAGACTTTTTTGGACTGGGATGCTAAATATCCAACACTGAAGACGCCTGCTTTTATTTTCAGTCGCAAATACAGGGTGTCCATAAAGTCCGTGTGCCCTTTAAAAAATTTATAACTTTATTTGTATTTGCGATAGAAATAATTTGTAAAAAGGATTAGAAAGAAGTAAATCTATAATTTTTAAGGTTTTATTGAAATTTTATTTAAGTTTCCACATGTCCTCCATTATTAGCAATACAAAGGGTAATACGATTTTGCAGTTCACGGAAAACATTTGCCAACTGATTTGCAGTAATGCCTGAAATCACATTAGTTATTTTAGCTATACTTAAAACTAATTAAACTTTATAACATTTTTTACAGATTATTTCTATCGCAAATACAAATAAAGCTATAAATATTTTAACGTGTACACGAACATTAGGGACACTGTATATATATATATATATATATATATATATATATATATATATATATATATATATATATATATATATATATATATATATATATATATATATATATATATATATATATATATATATATATATATATTAATACTTAACAATCTCTCTATCTATCTCTCTATCTATCTATCTCAGTCTGTTCTCATCTATCTTTCTATCTCAGTCTGTTCTTATCTATCTATCTATCTATCTATCTATCTATCTATCTATCTATATATATATATATATATATATATATATATATATATATATCGGCATATTCATTATCTATCACATTTTTTCTACCCTAATTTCTATATAGCTATCTCTCTCTATATATATAGCAGATTGTTTTTATCTATCGCAGTTTTTCTTATCTATCTATCTATCTATCTATCTATCTATCTATCTATCTATCTATCTATCTATCTATATCTATCTATCTCTCTATCTCGCTCTCTCTCTCTCGCTGTCTCTCGCTGTCTCTGTCTCTGTTTCTGACTCTGTCTCTCTGTCTCTCTCTATATATATGTATATATATATATATATATATATATATATACACACACACACACACATACACACACACACACACATATATATATATATATATATATATATATATATATATATATATATATACAGGGAGTCCATAAAGTTCGTGTGTATTTAAAATAAATTGTAATATGATTTGTATTTGCGATAGAAATAAATATTTTTTAGGGTTTATTGAAATTTTATTTAAGTTTCCACATGTCCTCTCTCATTAGCAATACAAAGGGTAATACGATTTTGCATTTCTCGGAAAACATTTGCCAACTGATTTACAGTAATGCCTGAAATCACATTAGTTATTTTAGCTATACTTAAAACTAGATACATTAAACTTTATAACATTTTTTAAATACAAATAATGTTAAATTTTTTAAAAAGTGCACACGAACTTTATGGACACCCTATATATATATATATATATATATATATATATATATATATATATATATATATATATATATATATATATAAAACAACTATATATATATATATATATATACTTGTTTTATATATATAAAACAACTATATATATATATATATATATAAATACTTAATAATCTATCTATCTATCTATCTATCTATCTATCTATATATATATATATATATATATATATATATATATCGGCATATTCATTATCTATCACATTTTTTCGACCCTATTTTCTATATAGCTATCTCTCTCTATATATATAGCAGTTTGTTTCTATCCCAGTTTTTCTTATCGCTCTCTCTCTCTCTCTCTCTCTCTCTCTCTCTGTCTATATATATATATATATATATATATATATATATATATATATATATTACATATTATTTCTATCGCAAATACAAATAAAGTTATAATTTTTTAAAAAGTGCACACAAACATTATGGGCACTCTGTATTATGTCAACCTGATGTTCAAGTGTCGCTGGTCGGCTGTAACTTTTTTCTTTCGACAGAAACAATAAAATAAAAAATGACAAAACTTCGGAGAACCTATTTACCATAATATTTTAATATGTTGATGTCATTTCAGAACAGAAGTGATCATGGTCCTCCGCAGCTTCAGTTAAATCATCCATAAAAATCCATAAAAATGACAGTGAAACATCACTGTTAATGGCTTGAAATAAAATCTTAACAAGGCATTTTCAAAACGTCACCTATCAAAATCTTTTTACCGTCCTGGGTAAGACGTTAAACTACATCCGCGTCCTGGGTAAGACGTTAAACTCTGTCCACCAGCAAGACTGATCAGGAGGTTTTGAGGAGCATGGAACCACCATTTAATTGCTGGTGTTCCCAGGTCCACCCTGACCCGGGATGGTAGCACCTGTTAGGGTCCCAGCTCTGAGCAAATAGTTAACTATTACCAGCAATACTTTTTTGTAAAAAATTATTACCAGCAATACAATTTTGGAGGAAATATATTACGAGAAACAGATTTTTGACAAAACAAAATATTACCAGCAATAAAAAATATTGTCGGCATTACATAACCCATTGAGGTTGATATGCCGTAAAACAAAATAAACCAAACCAATCTAAACCAAAGAATACATATTCTATTCATACGAATCTATCCTAAAAATGTTGTCGGCATTAAATAACTCATTGAGGTTGATATGCAGTAAAACAAAATAAACCAAACCAATCTAAACCAAAGAATACATATTCTATTCATACGAATCTATCCTAAAAATGTTGTCGGCATTAAATAACTCATTGAGGTTGATATGCAGTAAAACAAAATAAACCAAACCAATCTAAACCAAAGAATACATATTCTATTCATACGAATCTATCCTAAAAATGTTGTCGGCATTAAATAACCCATTGAGGTTGATATGCCGTAAAACAAAATAAACCAAACGAAACGAAAAAGTTTTTAAACATATTTTAAAAATGTCACTTCGACAAACCATCAGAGCTGTTTTCATTTGAATTCTAATCTTCAGCAAAATTATAAATAATTCTGATCAGTTCTTTCCTATGAGGCTCGACTGAAAAGTTCATAGGCTGACCAAGATACTCTCATGGAATAGTGAGCAAATCAGCATTGCCGATGTCCGACTCCTGGAGAGCGTCTCACTACGCCTTCTTGGACACACGTTTTCAACTGACTTGAAGTGGAACACCTAAATCGAATCAATAGCTGCACCTACTGCAAGGAAAGTTGGTTCCCTGTGTCGTGCCAGAGGGTTTTTATCATCAGAGTCTATCTTGCACGTTTACAAATCTACCATTCGGTCGTGCATTGAATATCGTTACCATATTTGGTGCCGCAGCTGTTCATCTCTTGACAAAACCCAAAGAAGGATCTGCAATGTAATAGATCCTGATTTGGCATCTCGACTTCAATCACTTTCTCACGACGTACGTGGCTTCCCTCTGTCTTTTCTACAAATAGTTTCATGGCAACTAGTACGAGCATGTATCGCACGGATAATTTTCAGAACAAACGCAGCATGCAGACGTATAATCCCAACCAAATGTGGACGAAGTAATATAATACTAGAAAGGATTACTCAGAACTAAGGAAGAACTTATGAATAAACCAGTGGAAAAACACAAAAACAACTATAGACTGGTGCCACAACCTAAAGAAAGAAACATAATTCCCAATTTTTGCAGCTAGACATAAAAGAATTATACCCTTCTATAAATAACACATACTAGATAAGACCATCTCCTTAGCTCAAGAACCAAAAAAAAAAGAAGAAAAAAGAACACAAACGAAATAAAAAATCATTAAACGCTACCGAAATTCACTACTATTCGACAATGGAAACGCATGGATAAAGAAAGAAGGGATCTTTGACGTTACAATGGGAAGCTTTAACGGTGGTAGCCTGCGAACTCATGGAAATCCATTTGCAGCACGAAATTAAATAAACGATACAGGACTCTACCGGGAAAACGGTCTCATAATCTTAAGGAACTATAACAAACAAAACACAGACGATATCAGAAAAACAATCATAATAAATTTTTAATCAACGTCGAGCCGTCTAAGTACTGATCAGGCTCGACGTTGCTTAACTTCGGTAATCGTAAGGGAACCGGTGATTCAATGTGATATGGCCGTAAGCCAATTACACCACCTGAACATCCTAGCTTTCAGCAGCTGGTATCCGCAAACCGTCACACATCTGGGTACTGATCAGGCTCGACGTTGCTTAACTTCGGTCATCGTAAGGGAACCAGTATTTCAACGTGATGTAGACGTAAGTCCATTACTCCACCGGAACATCCTAGCTTTCAGCAGCTGGCTTTCCCAAGTGGTCATCCCACTGGGTACTGATCAGGCTCGACGTTGCTTAACTTCGGTAATCGTATGGGAACTGGTGTTTCAACGTGATGCGGCCGGCCGTCGAGAAAATGGAAACAAAAAGAACACTTATACTTAGAAATCGGAAAAAAACAAATGAAATTTCTAGAGCAGATACTGAGGAGAGAGGGCTTGGAGAATTCAACACTCACATGATATTTTGAAAGTAAGGGGGACAGAGGAAAGCAGCGAATAACCTACTTGATGAGGTTGTGTAAAGAATTGCTAGAAGACGGATTAGCAGAGACACCAAAGTAATATTAATCCTCTGAGAGGGCAGTGAATGCTGGACAATTTTCTAAAAGATGAAGATGGAACCTAACGCCAAAAGTTGTTCTGCAAAAGGATGCTGAGAATAACATGGACGTTGCGTGAAAACAATGAAGTTTTCAGGAAAATGGAAACAAAATGATAAGTATACTTAAGATTAGAAAGAGTTGAAATTCCTAGGACATATGAGGAATGAATGTTTGGCAACTTTGGCACTCACAAGAAATAATGAGAAACAGTGAGTGACCTACCTATCGAGTTTGTGTAAATTATTGAAAGAACAGTCAGTGGGAGTGATCTTAAAAGGCAAATATTGCTAAGCGCTACAAAGAACAGGAAGTTGTGGAGAGCCACGTTCGCCCGTGTCCTAAATCATTATGCGGATCAGCTCTTGTTTTTAAAACAGCGTAAGCACGTCTTCAGGCTGAGATTTAACACAATTTTCTTCTATTAACACAAATTTATTCTTCTCGGATTCTCCTGATTCGTTCCTTCTAACTATCTCTGTCGGTCATTGCTAGCGGCGGGTTCTCCAGATGGTCTCCAGGGCCATCTACAAGTTGGTCAATGTAGGTGTGATGAGGTCTTCCAACCGATCTTTTGATGCGCAATGAGTTCCATCGGAGGGTGTCACTCACAAGTTCTGACTAACTTCTCCAGGAGTGACCAGCTAGCTGAAGCACTCTCTCCCTCTCTCTCTCTCTCTCTTAGCGAAACTGAAATAGGAGGAGGGTGTCCATGCAGGCGTTTCTTTGTTGGGTGTTTCTTCCAGCTGATGTCCAATGCAACTCGTAACATCCTTGTGTATGTTCCGTCAAGTGAAGCTTCTTTGTGTTTTTTTTGTGTTGTTGAGCCGTATAGCAAGACAGATTCTAGCGTGGCCTTAAAGAAGTCCGTCTTAAGATTGTCAGAAAAGGAGAACTTCCACATGGTGCTTAGACCATCACGGACACCTCAGACCTTGCCTTTGTAGATTTTGATGTATCTCTCCGTTGACTGGATGTTGCCGCCGAGGTAAACAAATTCCTGAATGGATTTGATGTTGCTGTCATTTTTCCACTTAATTTCTCCTTGGTTGTAGCTGATAAATTCTGTTTTGCCAGTATTAATGTAGAGATCAATCTTGCTGGCAGCTTCTTCGATGGGATGGAGAAGTTTGGTAGCTTTATCAATCGAGTCTGCCAACAAAGCAAGGTCATCTGCGGAATCTACACCAGTTATTTAAATTATTTTAGTTTGTGATTAATTTATGCGTTACATATTTTAAATAAGATAAGGTTTTGAATTTATATTTTGATAAGATTCGATAGTGACACCATATATATATATATATATATATATATATATATATATATATATATATATATATATATTATCACCATCGTCATCAGGTCCAGAATTCTTGTCGGATTCTCTTGACTCGTTCCTTCCAACCATCTCTGTCAGACATTCCTGTCGGTAGTTCCTCAAGATGGCATCCAGAGTCATCTACATCTAGTTGGTCAATGTAGGTGTGATGGAGTCTTTCAATCGATCTTTAGACACGCAGTGGGTTCCATAGGAGCGTATCAATCACAAATTCTGACTTACTTCTCCGGGAGTGACCAGCTAGCCGAAGCCTTTTATCTCTTAGCGAAACTGATATAGGAGGAAGGTGTCCAAACAGACGTTTCTTTGTGGGGTGTTTCTTCCAGCTGATGTCCAATGCAACTTGTCACATCCTTGTGTATATTTCCCCCAAGTGATGCTTCTTAGTATTTCGTCAGTGTTCATCTTGTTGAGACAGAGAGCAAGACAGATTCTACCGTGGCCTTAAAGAAGTCCCTCTTAAGATTGTCAGAGAGGGAGGACTTCCAGACGGTATTCAGTCCATCAAGGACACCCCAGGCCCTGTCTTTGCGGATTTTGATGCCTCTCTCCGTTGACCCGATCTTGCTGCCGAGGTAAACAAATTCCTGGTTGGATTTGATGTTGCTATGATTTTTCCACTTAATTTCTCCTTGGTTGTAGCTGATAAATTCTGTTTTGCCAGCATTAATGTAGAGGGCTATCTCGCTGGCCGCTTCTTTGATGAGTTGGAGATGTTTGGTAGCCTGACAACAAGGCAAGGTTATCTGCGTAATCTACGTCTGTTATTGTTTTTGCAGGGTGACGTAAACTTGCTTTTTCAAGGGTGAACCCCATATCTGTGTTTAGGTCAGCAGATGTTCGCAGGGTGTAATCTAGGCACAGAATGAAATGGGCAAACCTATCTCCGTGCAAGACTCCCACAACAATGTTGAAAAACTCTGTATCTTCAACAGGAGATCAGACCATTCAGTTCGAAATTCCAATCACCTGAAGATGGCTGGAGCGTACAGCCACCGAAACGTCGTGAATATGTCAATAAGTGAATTCTGCACACTATTTACATTATTCAGGACATTGTCCTCATCTTTGTCGCTATGTTTATCACAATGTTTCAAAGACACATGGCACAGTGGATAAAGGCGTTAGTTAGATCCAATGACAGGACCCAAAGAGTGTGAGTTCAATACCTGGTTAAGGCAGTGGAGAACTTGGAGAGGGGAATTAACAGGAGATAACTGACATCCATTAGACATGGCATGTGGAACTAGAATAGTCTACCCCAGTGAGCGAAATAAAGGGTTAAGTTCGACATTCCAATCACCTTAAGAAGGCCGGAGCGTACAACGGCCGAAACGTTGTGATAAACATAGCGATAAAGATGAGGAAAATAGTCCGAATAAGGTAAATAGTGTACATAATACCTCATCTCAGAAATATAGACAGATACTGAAAGGCCGAAACGTTGTAATAAATATGGCGACAAAGATGAGGACAATAGTCCGAATAATGTAAATAGTATACATAATGCCTCATCTCAGAAATATAAACAGATACTGAAAGGCCGAAACGTTGTAATAAATATGGCGACAAAGATGAGGACTATAGCCGAATAATGTAAATAGTGTACATAATACCTCATCTCAGAAATATAGACAGATACTGAAAGGCCGAAACGTTGTAATAAATATGGCGACAAAGATGAGGACTATAGCCGAATAATGTAAATAGTGTACATAATACCTCATCTCAGAAATATAGACAGATACTGAAAGGCCGAAACGTTGTAATAAATATGACAACAAAGATGAGGACAATAGTTCGAATAATGTAAATAGTGTACATAATAACTCATCTAAAAAATATAGACATATACTGAATTTTGCATTAAAAACACTGATTTACACCCCGACTTCTGTAGCATGCTTTGTTTGTGGGGTGGACACATATTCTGAAATCTCCTTTATAATTTCAAAATCATGCTATGTCATGTTTTCAGAATAGACAAGGTGATATATATATATATATATATATATATATATATATATATATATATATATATATATATATATATATATATATATGAGTTTGACAATTACTATATAGAAAATTTTGTAATCAGAACATGAGGCCAGGGAAAGTAATCGAAGCTGGAAAATTCTGTACTTGAAATGTGAAAATCATTTCAGATGATAAATTGGAAGATACCCAAGGATCAATTATATGAGAAATTGAGTAATTATATGGATTTGAGGAAATCTGAAATTTATGCCGAAGTGACTCAATAATATAACATATGAAGTCAAAGCCCAGTTTAGTAAATTGGTTGGAATTGCGCTTTGGAGATGACAGCTCTATGGATACAACTGGAGAGTCTGACATTGATGCTTGAATACAGTTTAACAAAACATAGAAACCAAAACATGGCTCGCCCAAAAGAACCAAAGTTATATTTATAGTTATTAAGCTCAATTATGGAATTCTAGGCAAAGGCCATTCTTCTTTAAACATTGTGGACTGGCGCTAAATAATCGCAAACAAAGAACTGTACCAAATCATAGAAACTACATCACTTCTTTGAATATTGTAGACTGTCGCTACATAATCACAAACAAAGAACTGTACAAAATTATAGAAACTACATTTCTTCTTTGAATGTTGGTGACTGGCGCTACATAATCACAAACAAAGAACTATACCAAATGATAGAAACTACATCACTTCTTTGAATATTGTTGACTGTCGCTACATAATCACAAACAATGAACTGTACCAAATTATAGAAACTACGTCAATTCTTTGAATATTGTGGACTGTCGCTACATAATCACAAACAAAGAACTGTACCAAATTATAGAATCTACATCACTTCTTTTAATATTGTGGATTGGAGCTACATAATCACAAACAAAGAACTGTACCAAATGATAGAAACTACATCACTTCTTTGAATATTGTGGACTGTCGCTAAATAATCGAGACGTACAGCGGGAGCACCAGACCATATATGACAGCAATATTCCATACACTAAAATGGATATCACATGTAACACAAAGAGAAAGTTATGACATAATCTTGATGTTGACATTCCACACCACTTCAAACAAAGGTTTAGAAAGGAAACCTTCATCAATAGGGAAAAAAGCGAAAACAGCTACTAGACTTGAGAAACCTATTTCCCTAAACAATTGTTTCAAAAGTGGATGTCAAGGACACATGGCACAGTGGATAAAGGCGTTGGTTAGATCCAGTGACAGACCCAAAGAGTGTGAGTTCAATACCCAGTTAAGGCAGTGGAGAACTTTCAGAGGGAAAATTAGCAGGAGATAACTGATAACTGACATCCATCAAACATGGCTCGTGGAACTAGAACAGTTTACCCCAGTGATCGAAATAAAGGGTTCAGTTCGAAATTCCAACCACCTGAAGAAGGCCGGAGCGTACAACGGCCGAAACGTTGTGACAAATATGGCGACAAAGATGAGGACAATAGTCCGACTAATGTAAATACTCTTTCTGAATCCTCTGCACTGTCCGCAGACTGACACTCAGTCTGAAATGAACACATTGGATCTTCTGGCCTGAATGCCAAGTAGTATATTATGCTTTTCAAATTTCCGACGAAGTGAATTGCGTCATGGTGCTCTTTTTTCTCACAGACAGTGTCCAACTGACCCTACTAGACTAAGGTCCGCTCGTCATAATTGGCTCTGAGGGCATTGAAACAACAAAAACAAACCTGAGTAAATGAGCATGTTTGAAAACGGTAGCTCTGCTGAAGATGAGAAATCACATTGATTTTCACTTGAAACAGTTGAACGAGTTTTTTTTTTTTTATCATTTTCATCATCAGACCCTTCAATCGTCAGAGCAGGAGAAACAAACAACCGCCTCCGGGATATGATCTATTTGCGGTGGTTCTAAAGAGCTCCACCATTGTCATGTCCGATCTGACCACCTCTTGAGTTGCCGTTCCTGCTTGCGTCCGCCTTCAACACTGTCTTGCATGATGGTCTTGCCGAGGCTGTTATGTCGTTCGACGTGGCCAGAGCAGTGTCATCTTCCGACGCTTAACAGTGACGAAGAGAGATTCCTGTCGGCCCACGAAACATTTGCCCTTGTCCAGTACAGAATCACTGGTTTCGTGCTCCCAGAAGGAGATGCGGAGGAACTTTCTCAAGTATTTGTTCTCGAGCGTCTGGATCCTTTTCCATGTCTCAACCAGGCGTGCCCACGTCTCACACCCGTAGAGGAGGATGGATACGATCAGTGATTGTTAGAGCCTGTAATTGGTCTGAACGCTAATGTCGCTTTTCCATATCGCTTCTAGTCTGGCCAACGCTGCTATGGCGATTCATGTGCAATTTACGAAGACGAGAATACTTTAATCACTAGATAATGCGCAGTATATTTGTGTTCGGGTTCTTAGAACATTTCACATTTCTTGGCAGATCTTCTCTTATCATTATCAGCATCCTCAACAATCAATCTCTTGACTGTTTCAATCGTCGGGGGAACTTAAGAGCAGAAGAAATTAACAACCACCCCTCTTTTTGTTGTTATCTGACCAGCTTTCAACACTGTCTTGCATGATGGTTTTTGCCGAGGGTGTTATGTCGTTTGACGTGGCCAAACAATGTCACCTCCCAATGTGTGACGAGTAGAGATTCCCGTCGGCCCACGAGACTTTTAACCTTGCTCCGTATATAGTCGTTGTTTTTCCGCTCTCAGTAGGAGATGCGGAGTTGCTTTCTTGGCCACTTGTACTCGAACGCTTGGATCCGGCCTCAACCAGGAATGTCCAAGCCTCACACCCGTAGAGGAGGATTGATACGACCAGCCATTTGTAGAGCTTGAAATTGGTCTGGAAGCTGATGTTGTTCTTCTCTATCCTCTCCAGTCTGACCATCGCTGCTGTAGCTGTAGCTGTGGCAAACCATGTGCGGATCTCTGCGTTGCAGGCACCACCTTTTGACAGAGTTGCTCCCAAGTATTTGAAGGTTGGCACTTCTTCCAGTGGTTCACCGTCCATGGTGACACTGGCAATGGTGTTTCTTGTCCTATTCACCATCACTTTGTATTCCTGTGTTGAGTTCCATTCCATATTTTCTAGCTCTTTCAACGAGTTTGTTGGTCAGTTCTTGCAACTCAATGTTACTTCCCGCCATAAGGTGAATGTCAATTGCGACACGCACATTGCAGACAGGTCTACGATATTTAGTTCTTTCTAAGAAAAAAAAATTACTTTCTAAATTTGAAACAAGAATATTATAGTGAGGTTCGAACCTACATCAGTTGTAACCAGTTACGAGTCAAGCTTAAAACTTCCCGTCTATCCACGGTGAGGCAACAAGAGTAGGGTAAATTCGAGAATAAAGAATTAATTCCGACATTTTAGCCTCGGGTTAAGAATCTTTTTCAGCTAAACTTGAGGGAATTCTTTTCAATACCACGTTCTGTTTTAATCGAATTGAATTTTAAAATCTTGGTTTGTTGTCAGGGAAGTGAAAACAGTTTCGATTTAAACTTAAAAGGACAGATTGTCATCTTCAATAAGCGGAGACAACCTCTTCAGAAACAGATTGAAAGAGAACTGCCCACGGGTAGAGTTAGATACCATTTCCGCCATTAGGAACAGAGGAGGGACACATTCCCGCGTTTTTCTCCGATTTAAAAGAGGATGTTGGTATCTACAAGAATTTAAAATTCATTGTTATCAATACACACACACATACACACACACACACACGCGCGTCTGTGTAAATGAATGACAAAATAAAATGAAATATCTAATGTTTCGTTTTTAAAAGGGCATCAGACTAGAATAATGTTCCTATTGATGGAATATATTGTCTCTCTCACCATATATATATGTATATATATTGATGTATGTTTCATTAAATAATATAGATTTTCTGATAAGCTTAATAACATTATCATTGAAAGACGAAAGGAAATCACCATATTGATACATGTTTTGATCCAATCTAAGCTTTCGGCTTACATAAGGCATTATCAAAGATGACAATTACATTTCAATATATCAACCAATACACGGATAAAACAATAATGATAGTCTGTTTTTGTTGCATGAAAAATTTCAAAGCAACGACAAACTCGTGTATACGAGACGCAGAAGCGAAAATCGCATCGCAGCTCGTGATGTCACACATGACCACGCGAGAGTGAAAGCGAGAAGTATTAAGTATGAGAAGCCGTTGGTATAAACCAATGGCTTCTGTTATCAGTTATAGGCATTTAAGAATATTTGTGGAGATTTCGTAGTTTATTTTGTTCAGGTTAGGTTTCAATTGTTTTATGTATATAGCTTCAAGAATTTTTAGTTTTTGTTTCATGCAACAAAAACAAACTTTCGTCTTTCAATGATAATGTTATTAAGCTTATAAGACGATATGAAAGGAACTTACTTAAAATAAATAGACACAACTTCTATATTATTTAATGAAACATGCATCAATGAAAAACTGCTGCCTAAATATGCACAATATATATATATATATATATATATATATATATATATATATATATATATATAGTTATGATTAATAAAAATATAATATTTGTCACTTAGCTGATTGATGTTATATTCAGCCCGCCGACTCCAGAGTTTCGTAAACGCAACATTTTGTAATAGTTTGGTCCACTTATCAGGAGGTTCCAGTAATATATATCTATATCTATATCTATATATATATATATATATATATATATATATATATATATATATATATATATATATATAAAGATCAGGATTTTATTATTAAAATAGATGCAAAGTATCACGTTTAAGATTGAAGATTTTAAGCGCCTTTCGGCCGACACGTCTTCAGAAACCAAATCGTAGGTATTATAAAACGAAGTATTTGATAAGAAAATTTGTTTAACAACAACTGATAACTAAGAATGCATTACCTACTGGAGTAGGCAATGGGGGGGGGGGGTACTTATTTTCTTCCTAGTCAGGCAATTGTTTCCTCGAATAGGGGCAACTTGTATTTCAACTCCCGTTGTCTTATTTTTCTATGTGTGTGTGTGTGTGTGTGTGTGTGTGTGTGTGTGTAATTTTATATGTATTATTTATATATTATATATGATCGGCATTTATTGGATTTTATCAGTGATAGAGCTAACATATTTAGTTGGATTGATGCGAGTTTGTGACTGGGTTTCACGCTATTTGCGATCGTCAGACAAACTATATATATATATATATATTTATGAGACAAAGATAATAATTTTATTATTAAAAAGTATCACGTTTATGATTTAATATTTTAGGCGCCCTTCGGCCGCCACGTCTTCAGAAACAAAATCGTCGGTATTATAAAACGTAGTAGTTGATAATAAAATAAGATATAAGAGAGTTGTCATGAGCGGAGAAGTCTCTTATATCAGGGTTTCTCTTATATCCGGGTTTGGTCTATTATATATACATTAACACAGGCTCTAATTTGGGATCAGAGATAATCTCTCTTATATCCGGGTTACACTGTATATATATATATATACAGTGTAACCCGGATATAAGAGAGCTGTCAGGACCGGAGACTAAGTCTCTTATATCCGTGTTTCTCTTATATCCGGGTTTGGTTTACATTTGTTTAGGTAAGTATGGCTCTAATTTGAGACCAGAGAAAATCTCTCTTATATCAGGGTTTATCTTATATCCGTGTCTCTTATATCCGGGTTACAATGTATATATATATATATATATATATATGTGTGTGTGTGTGTGTGTGTGTGGGAGCTTAAAACAGTAAAATAAATCACTCAAAATACGGAGGTAGCTATTTCTTTTTTAAGCTCTCCTATTCAAAATTTGGCCTTATACAATTCGCAGTCTACTAAGAGTAGCTTAGATGTGACACAAGGTCAAAAGCATAGAGCACTCAGTGAGGATCGAACTCACTTGCAATTGATCTAGCTAGACAAGCTTGTTAACCATTACACCATGCTGGTTACTTATCTTGAACAGGGATACTTTCCTGGTATGGGTGGTATTACAGCTATGACCGGCTTGGAAGAGTTCTGACCGGCTTGGACAGGCTATGACTAGCTAAGATGAACTCTGATCAGCTTGTTCAAGCTCTGACCAGCTAGGACCAGCTCAGTTCAGCAGCTTGAGTGAAAACACTTGGGGTCTGCACGTGAAAAAACGACCTTGCGTCACAACCTAACTCGGTGAGGTGGGGGGGGGGGGTTGTTCAAGTAAATCGCCTGTCCCGTCCGTGCATAAAAGAAACGAAACGGGCCAGTGTAAAAGAGGATGCGTAAAGAAAAAATGAACGAAAGAAAGACGAACAATGGGGAAAAGAAAGGTTGAAAAGCGCAAAAAGATAGAAAGAAAGAAAAATGAACATAAGAAAAAGAAAGAACGAAAGAACGAAAGAACGAAAGAACGAAAGAAAGTCGAACAAAGAAAAAAGGTTGAAAAACGTAAAAAAAGATAGAAAGAAATAAAGAAAGAAAAGTGAACAGAAAGAAAGAAAGAAAGAACGAAATAAATAAATAAAGAAAGAACGAAAGAAAGAAAGAACGAAAGAAAAAAAGTCGAACAAAGAAAAAAGGTTGAAAAACGCAAAAATAGAAAGAAATAAAGAACGCAAAGTGAACAGAAAGAAAGAACGAAAGAAAGAAAACCGAACAAAGAAAAAAAGGTTGAAAAACGCGAAAATAGATTGAAAGAAATAAAGAAAGAAAAGTGAACAGAAAGAAAGAAAGAAAGAAAGAAAAGCGAACAAAAGGAAAAAGAAAGAAACAGACATTGAGGAATTTTTGGATTTTTAACCAATGGTAAACGACGGCTCTTTTATATCCAATTACCATCTTCGTTACAAAAACATTTAGAGGAAGGCGGGAGTTCCCAGCCTGTTTTAAAAACAGCCAATTGGCTCTCGTAGGACAATATGGCGGATGGAAGCAGGTAAGCGTATTACTGGTGGTGTTGGTATTTTGCTAGGCAAATGTTGTGCTGTTCAACTTAATCTTTCATTCAGTGTCAGACACTGTTCGGTGTGTATTAGCTTTACGTATTCCTTCTTAGGACAGGAATAATTGTATGACCATTTTGTTCTTCAATTCTTTTGGTTCAATTTTTCAAAAAACTCTTTAATGCAGACCTCTTCAAAATCCAGTTTGTCCCAACTTTCATTTTAGAAAATGAAGGCATGTAACGAAGATTTCTCGCCATGTATTTTCTTTTTGTAGGAATACAGATGTTTAACTTTTCTTTTCATGGAAAACAAACTATAGGATTGATTATAGTACCCCTTCTACCATTACACTTTTTTTTTTTTTTTTTTTTTTTTACACACGATGCTAACAAGTGGTATCCTCTTTAAAAGAAAGTAGGGGTGGGTACAAAAAAGCCCCCCCCCCATAACTAGGGGTTCACTTGTTTAAAAGAAAATCATGGAATTTCTGTAACGTTCCTGAGATTTCTCAAGCCGCGATATTTGTCACTCGAAAAATCTTCCTTTTCTGCATAGAAGAGATTCCCGATTAATACTCTTTAAAATGAAATCCTGACTTCTGTTAGCGGATTTACCGTTATTGACAAGTTTAAAACTTGTTTGATATGTATTTTTGAAAAATCTCGTTGCTTTTTTTTTTTTTTTTTTTTTTTTTTTTTTTGAGGCACATGCCAAAATATTGGGTGAGGGTGATAATCAAATGAATAAACCAATCTTTTTATATACATTTTACTCAAATGTGTGTATATATGTATATATAACAATATTTCTTGCTTTCGTACGCAATATAGCTAACTGTGTAGAAAGTTGTTACTTTTAGTGTACTTTAGGAGTTCCCTCTTACCCTTGTAAGACGCCTGATTTTTCTCTTCTCGTACTAGAATATCCTATCCTTCAAATTTCAAATCTGGAAAGGTAAAGTCATAAAACTATTTAAAAAAAAAAAAAAGACTTCGGGAGTGAAGGGACTGTTAACTCTCACACGTCATCTAAGGTCAGGTATCAAGATGGCTGCTGTCTAACATGTCCCCGCTCCCCTCTTTCTGTTGTCTGGTTCAATCAATTTGATATTCTAATTAAAAGCGTAAATTTTCTCTCTTGTAAGCCTTACAGATGCATCAGCAAGTCCGTAGGTTAATGACATCTTCTTGATCTTGAATACAAGCTATGATCCAATAATGTATTTATAAATTAGAGCTTTAAAAGCTTATATCCATGTTTTGTTAGTTTCTGGTTACTAAGTTTAAAAACGAACAAAGTACAAGGTTATAAATGTATATCCCAAACCGTTTGAGTGACTTTCGTCGATATCTGTCAAAGAACTTATAAAATCTCAAGTATGATATACTTGGACATAATTTCGGAAATTCTTTAACAAATCTTTTGTAAGTTCCTCAAACGGCTTGGGATATATTTCACAACCGTTTAGATTTTGTTTGTAGTACGTTACCCCTCGCTATACTCGGGGAAACTTCGAGAAATTAAAATCCCAGTGTTTTATGCTAGTTAAAGCAGAACTCTTCGGAGATTTTTTTTTTTTTTGTCAAACAAATGCAATAATTATGATTATAGTGCTTAATTGCTTTTAAAATTTAAGTTGCAGTAAGCAAACTGTTGTGAAAATATTTTTGACTGGATAATTTTTGCAAGAACTGTTTTAGTTTCTTTTAAACATTAAGTAGAAAAGCTTTTAAATCTTCTTTTTCAGGTTTTTAGGTATTAAATGAAAACTACTTTCATTTTTCTAAAAGCTTAATACAAATCACACCAATAATTTAATTTTTTTAAAATTTGTATAAACTTGCCCATTTTTATAAATACAAGCGACCGTACACCTCAAATTTTCAAGATTACAGAGTAAAAAAAAACAATTTTTTTTTTCTTTTTTTAAAAATTGTATTAGCTACTCAGAACATTAGATCTATCACTATCAAAACTGCTACTGTCATATTAAAAATGTATCTTTACAATACTTTAAACTGAAAGCAAATGTTTCAAATTAGATTAATTTTATTTAAATCGGCTATTCAAGTTTCAAGAAGCAATTCTTTTAAAGAATTTCTGTGAAAGACAAAGTGGGATGCAGCTATTTTATTTTTTACATTTTACAGTATTTTTATAAATGCAGCGGAGTCTTTCTGCTTATTGGAAAGATTAAATTTAATCTATTAGTCTAATTAAAACTAAAATAAAAGCTTAGATGTTTTCTTTGCAAAAGAAAGATGAGTCGATAAACTATAACATGTCTGTCAATGGTTTTATATATTTTTTTTTTTTTTTTTTCTTCTCTTTTTAGATTTTCACAAAACGGAAGTATCACCGGAAGTCGGTATCGAGAATATTGCAACTAGGTCCGCCATATTTGAACTTAATCCAGTATATGACTTCGTAAGCTAAGAGCCTGAATGAAGACAACTCCAGGACTATCAGATCTTAAATTATCTAAATTCTTATGTCAAGTCAGATTTCCTGGTTCATTCTGCACACACTGTGATAATTAAAACCTAACTTAATGTAGAATATTTATTTGGAAACTAGTCTTAAGTTAGTCCAAAGGTTAGATTAAATTTTCTGCTTCGTTGATATCTTTTATTAATTATTTAAACAAGATTCGTTTGTGTTTTTTATGCTAGTAAAATTTTTTAAAACTGTTGTTGCGCCAGCAAAATGTATAATGAACTTGCATATAGAGCCATGTTTCCAGAAAGTCTCTCGGCCGAGAATTTGTCCTTTCATCGGGTTTGTTCCAGCTGATGACATTTTGCGTTATTTTAAGTCTTTTTTTTCTTGTTTCTAGTATAAGGAATTAGCGTTAGTTGCTGACAAGTTTCCGACCCCTTTTGTTTATCTAACGGTCTTCAAATGTATCGAGGTAAAGTAAAAATAAGTGTACGAAATAAAGTTAAGCGGGAGGCATTTTTTTAAAAAAAATGCTTCCCGTCATTCCACTCGGAAGTAATGGCGTAGTTCAAGTGAAATATCTATTCTAGCCCATAAAACCGTAACTTACGCTGATTGTCTTCGGATTTTGAAAGCGTGGAGAAGAGATTCGTTCGAGATTAGTATAATTTCACTACGTCTTAAAAGTAAAACGGGATAAAACGCTTGAAGTGCTTTATTTTTTTCTATTGAGAAACGTAATGCTTGTGTTGTAACAAAGTTGAATTTAAGTCGCGTCCTAAGATTTGTGATAACGTCGCTTTCTTCCAATAGCCTCACACTTCGCTCATCTACTGTGATGGCGTTCCGTCCTTCCCGGTCCCGTTTTAACAATGTGATAACTTCCCGTTCTGTTTTTCTCCCTCCGCTGGCGTACAAACTATTTGTGATAGTCTTGTCCTTCTCCCCACCCATTCTGTTCCCGTACTAACATCTGTGATAGTATCATTTCCTTTTCCTTGCCCCGTCTACTTCCCGTCCCAAACATGTGATAGCGTCCCGCTCTTCTAGATCCCATTTCGTTGCCGTACTAATATTTGTGATTTCGTCCCGCCCTTCCCAATCCCTTTACCCCCCTATTAACACTTGTGATAGCGTCCCGCCCTTCCCAATCCCTTTACCCCCCTATTAACACTTGTGATAGCGTCCCGCCCTTCCCAATCCCTTTACCCCCCTATTAACACTTGTGATAGCGTCCCGCCCTTCCCAATCCCTTTACCCCCCTATTAACACTTGTGATAGCGTCCCGCCCTTCCCAATCCCTTTACCCCCCTATTAACACTTGTGATAGCGTCCCGCCCTTCCCAATCCCTTTACCCCCCTATTAACACTTGTGATAGCGTCCCGCCCTTCCCAATCCCTTTACCCCCCTATTAACACTTGTGATAGCGTCCCGCCCTTCCCAATCCCTTTACCCCCTATTAACACTTGTGATAGCGTCCCGCCCTTCCCAATCCCTTTACCCCCCTATTAACACTTGTGATAGCGTCCCGCCCTTCCCAATCCCTTTACCCCCCTATTAACACTTGTGATAGCGTCCCGCCCTTCCCAATCCCTTTACCCCCCTATTAACACTTGTGATAGCGTCCCGCCCTTCCCAATCCCTTTACCCCCCTATTAACACTTGTGATAGCGTCCCGCCCTTCCCAATCCCTTTACCCCCCTATTAACACTTGTGATAGCGTCCCGCCCTTCCCAATCCCCGTCTCCCTTACGAACACTGGCGATAGCGTCCCGCCCTTCCCAATCCCCGTCTCCCTTACTAACACTGGCGATAGCGTCCCGCCCTTCCCAATCCCCGTCTCCCTTACTAACACTGGCGATAGCGTCCCGCCCTTCCCAATCCCCGTCTCCCTTACTAACACTGGCGATAGCGTCCCGCCCTTCCCAATCCCCGTCTCCCTTACTAACACTGGCGATAGCGTCCCGCCCTTCCCAATCCCCGTCTCCCTTACTAACACTGGCGATAGCGTCCCGCCCTTCCCAATCCCCGTCTCCCTTACTAACACTGGCGATAGCGTCCCGCCCTTCCCAATCCCCGTCTCCCTTACTAACACTGGCGATAGCGTCCCGCCCTTCCCAATCCCCGTCTCCCTTACTAACACTGGCGATAGCGTCCCGCCCTTCCCAATCCCCGTCTCCCTTACTAACACTGGCGATAGCGTCCCGCCCTTCCCAATCCCCGTCTCCCTTACTAACACTGGCGATAGCGTCCCGCCCTTCCCAATCCCCGTCTCCCTTACTAACACTGGCGATAGCGTCCCGCCCTTCCCAATCCCCGTCTCCCTTACTAACACTGGCGATAGCGTCCCGCCCTTCCCAATCCCCGTCTCCCTTACTAACACTGGCGATAGCGTCCCGCCCTTCCCAATCCCCGTCTCCCTTACTAACACTGGCGATAGCGTCCCGCCCTTCCCAATCCCCGTCTCCCTTACTAACACTGGCGATAGCGTCCCGCCCTTCCCAATCCCCGTCTCCCTTACTAACACTGGCGATAGCGTCCCGCCCTTCCCAATCCCCGTCTCCCTTACTAACACTGGCGATAGCGTCCCGCCCTTCCCAATCCCCGTCTCCCTTACTAACACTGGCGATAGCGTCCCGCCCTTCCCAATCCCCGTCTCCCTTACTAACACTGGCGATAGCGTCCCGCCCTTCCCAATCCCCGTCTCCCTTACTAACACTGGCGATAGCGTCCCGCCCTTCCCAATCCCCGTCTCCCTTACTAACACTGGCGATAGCGTCCCGCCCTTTCCTAACCGCTAACAATATTAATGTTACGTTGAAATATGTTTAAATCATTTGAAACTCTTTAATTTCTTACCGACGTGCTTACCATTTTGGTCTTTTCATAGAGGACTGAAAAATAAAACAAAAACCGTTAATTTTTCCTCTCGTATTTGTCATGAAAAGTATTTCTTCGCTGAAGAAAAAAATGGCAAGCTAGGCAACATTTTCGCCTGGCAGTACGTGAACAGGTTGTAGGAATTCTTATAAAAATGTCCTTCTCACGTCTTGCCGATTACATTTGAACATCGTCCTCCCTTTTCACCCGTGTCGGTCCCGGTTCTCTTCCCATACTTATCGGCTGATTGACCCTATCCTATGTCCGTACAAACTGCTTGAAACATGTTGGTCTCCAAATACACGTCCCGTACGGATCTGAGGGACTGCATTCCCGATACCGCTCTGAATGAAGTGATAGCGTTCCTTCCCTACGTCCCTCCCACTCAGACCTCATACTAACATATGGTAATGTTCCTTCCCGCTCCGGGTCCCGTAATAACATCTACAATAGCGTTCTTTCCTTCCTTATCCCACTCCAGCCCAGTTCTAAGAGCTGTGATTTTATTTTTTTCTTTCCTATTCGCCTCCCACTACAGTTCTTTACTAACCTGACAGCGTTCCTTCTCTATTCCCCGTCTTACTCAGACCCCGTGCTAACGCATGATAGTTCCTCCCTTTCTCTATGCCCGTCTACTCCGACCCCGTACTGAAATGTGTTCCTTCCCTATAACACCTCCACTCCTGCCCCGTACGAACATCTGTGATAGCGTTCTTTCTTTCTTTCCCTCTCCAACTTAGACCCCGTACTAACATATGATCGTGTTCCTTCCCTATGCCACCCGCCCCGCTCCGTCCCCATACTAACATCTGATGTTCCTTTCCTTCCGGCGACGTGCATGTGATAACGTTCTTTTCCATACCCCCCCCCACTTCTGCCCCCTATTACCTGTGATACTGTTCCTTCCCTGTCTTCTCTCTCGATTACCCAAGTCATTCCCGTTCCATAACCCGTTTCGATCCTTTACAACTGTTTTTATAGGTAGACGTTGCCTTTTAAGTCTGTTTTTAATAACCTTGTAGGATTCTTCCAATATCCTTATTAAACTCTAACCTCTGATCTTTATTCGAGGACAATTTTTACTCCCGGTAGTTTTTTTTTTTTTTTTTTTTTTTTTTTTCTTTTTAAAATTAAAACTCCTATCATTGTAAGATGTTTATTCTTCATATTAAATAACTCATGGTGTCTGAAGATGAGGTAAAAGCGATCGCTGCTTCTTACAGAAACATCATTCAATTATCTGTCTTTTACTGTAGATGGTATTATTCCGCGGAAGTATACGTCGGACACGCTTTAGATCAGTAAATTTATATTTTAAGAGATCTGATTGTCCGAGATATATAGTGGGCAATTCTTTTCCCCGACGAAAAAGTACCTTCTAAATATCTTATGGCCAGACTATGAAGTCTCTGGTTTTATTTGATTTTTTTTATTTTTATTTTTTTTACTTGGTTAGAAAATTTAAAATAAAGTTAAATTAAACCTGGAAGTTTTGATAACTAAAACGATTTTATAATTTTACTTTTTAAATTTTTATATTTTTAAAAATTACTTTTATATTAAAATATTTTATCTTAATTCATTGTTATAGATTTGGGTATGTAATTCCGACAGTTATAAGTTATTGACATTTGGAAAAATGTTTATGAAAGTACGTTTCGAAAATAATATCAAATAATGCATTTCGCCTCTAATGCCTTCATCAGATGGATAACGAAAAATGTGAGTTTTAAAATGTTGTTTTAAAATAATTAATTCTTATATTTTATTTTTTCCTCAAGATGGCGTTGCTCTAGACTTTACAAAACAAAATGAGTAAAAAAAAAAAAAAAAAAACGCTTAATATTTTTATCTATTTTATCTCCACCTTAATATGCGTTTTCATGACCCCCCCATGTCAATTAATTTTAAATCTTAATTCATTAAAATGAATTTTTATTTTTAAAATTTTATTCAATCCTAAACTTTTTAAATTCTATTCTTTTTAAAAAAAATCTTTAGCATTTTATTTTTCTAACAAGGGTGTAATTTTAATCTTTTAGTCTGAAAAGTAATTTTAAATATTAATTTTTTTTTTTTTTTTTTTTTTTTTTTTTTTTTTTTAGCGAATCTGAAACTTTTACATTTTAATCCTCTTGCTGCTCTCTTCGGTCGCTTTTATTTTATTTCAATTCTAAATTTGGTAATTGAAAAATAACCTCATATTTCCATAATGCAATTATAAAACTTCCGGTTTTCTCCCGTGACGCTCTGCTTCCCATTCTTTGTTAATTTGGCGTTTAAGACCAAATAACCTATTTTTTTTATCTTTTATTTTTTATTTTTTTTAATCCCTGGAGTAAACCTTTCATCAATTTGGCTCTATCGACCCATGAATCTTTAACCACCCTCTGTAACGTGCTGGCTGGTTACATAACACAGTTGCAAGGTGGATGGCCATTGCCTCTTAAAGTCATTTAGGTTCTTAGCCGGGCTCTTCCAGAGCAGGAAACCCGGGGGTCCCGGCCAGGCGCCATTTCCTCTCGATTTTAAAAAACAAAACAAAACCTAACGATAGTTTGGTTGGAAGTAACTGTATAAATCATGGCGTTGTATACTACAAGAGTACTCATGGTGCAATTCTCGTTTCGCTGGTAGCGACGCATTTTAGATTCTGAATGGATTTGCAGTAGTTTTCAAAGTTAATTTGATATTCTCTGAAATTCATAATCAAACTTAAAATGATGTAATTTGTTTTTTTAATAGGCAAGTTATTCTTCAGTTATTACAACCTTATTGTAATTTTCAATGCAAAAAGAAAAAATAAACTGTAGGTAAAGCCGTATGCTCTAACCGAAAATGTTTGTATTAGTGATGACATTATTCGGACTATTATCCTCATCTTCATTGCCATATTCACATGGACCAGTGGATAAAGGCGTTGATTAGAGTGATTCTTTGATTAGACCCAGATCTGTGACTTCAATGCCAGGCTACAGCAGTGGTGAAGCAAAACTTGGAGAGTTAAAGGGAAATCACCGAGACATCTGGAGGAGGCATGGCATGTGGAACTAGACTAGTCTACCCCGGTGGACGAAATAAAGGGTTCGGTTCGAAATTCCAATTACCTAAAGAATGCCATAACGAAAATTTATTAATCCGAATTTTTTTCTTTTCAAATCTTAGATTCTAACATTTTGTTCAGTGAACTTTTCTGAAAGTGTTTTTATTTTTATTTTTTATTATACACTGCGAAATTATCTAAAGATGTCACATTTTTAACAAATACATTGATAAAATTTAATCTATCGTATATTTCCGTGTATAAGGCGAGCATTATATCCTAAAAGAATTATCCCCACCGTCATAATAGGTCTTCTAATAAAAGTTATAAAAAGCTGACCTTAACATCTGTGGTGTATCGGCAATTGTAAGTAGTTTCATCGGGACAATGCGCGACCACACACAGCAAGAATCCCGTCATAAAAGATCGAAGAACTTGGTTGGGAGAAAATTCCCCATCCACCTTATTCTCCCGACCTTGCTCCTTCAGACTACCATTTGTTTCATAGCTTACAGAATCATTTGGAAGAAACAGCTTTTGTAACACAGGAAGAGGTAAAAACTGACATTTGTGAGTTCTTCGAATCAAAGCCAAAAGAATTTTACAGTAATGGAATTAGTAAGCTTGTTAATAGGTGGAAGGAAGTTGTAGATAATCAGGGAAAATACATTGTTGATTGAATCTGTAATTAAATGTAACATTTGGTCACTTGTTTTTTTATGGGATGACCTGATATAATATTGGATGTGGATTAATTATCATACACTAAATCATTTATGATCAATTGACTATATTCTGTACGGTCTTACCGTTATTCCCCATATATAATACGCATTCATCCATAATACGCATCCCTAAAACTGAAAGTGTGGGGAAAATGCTTCTACTCATGCATAATACGCACCCCTTGTTTGATAATCAAACCCTATAAACTGTACCTCTCCAATTTCATTACGGCCAGCGTTACCTACTCTTATTTTAAAAATGTTTTTTTTTTTTAAAGAATTTTTTTGTAGCTGTGCATAATACGCACCCTTGATTTTGCTTATTTTAATTAAAAAATGCGTATTATACATGTGTAATTACGGTAAGTATCTACGGACAGTCACAAAAAGGAAGAAATTTTAGTTCCTCGTTCATCTCTTTTTGAATTAATTTCTCAACATTTCCGCCGAAAATCTGTTCAAACTTGGTCTACCCTAACCTAAATTGGTCTTAACTTCTCACCGCATCTAAATAAGTTTGGTTACATTGGGTCGAGTTAATTAGGCGAGATATTTACACATGCTTTTGGGGGGGGGGGATATTAGAAGTGGAACATTTCGTTTGCAATTCACTCCCGGTCCCGGCAATAAACATGCCAATCACCGAGAAATTTTGCGCCTGGAGACGGTGGGCCCCTGGAGACGGTTGGGCTCAGTCAGGCTATCTAGAAGTCTGTTACATTCCGTACAAACAACTGCTCGTGCAAAAGGCATGAATCGATCTTTCCCCTACACTTACTTAAAGGCTCTATAGCCTTTGGTGGCAACCAGCCTCGGAGGACTAGTTTGAATTCAACGTAACAGGAAATTTAACGAAAACTACGCTAACTTTCTCAAAGAGAAGGGAACTGGAGGACCGTGATTTTTATAAATCGGAGATATGTCAAAACTATCCTCTTTTTTTTTTTTTTTAGGCCCTATAGACTGGCGCTACACAATCACAATCGAAGACATTTACCAAATAATGAAAACCGATTATCTCTTCTCGCTAGATGCGCTAAACTTTTTTGCTGTTACTTCCATTCAATCAGCTTGAGAACTTTCAACAAATTCAGACAATTCAAACTTTTTTTGGTTTTAAGAAAAGCGATACCTACGGTTTAAAATGTATTTAAAAACATGAAAAAAATATAGCTTCATGTCTCGCACTTCTCGCCTGTGGAACTCCCTCCCCTCTTCCTGTTTCCTTGATAGCTATAATTTCCAACTATTCAAATGTAATGTCAATCGACGTTTCCAGATGCCCTGATCTATCCCCTATCCTTCTCTTCATCCTTTCCTCTATCACTCCTATTTGCTCTCGCTCCAACTCTCTGTAACCCCTTGTGTGCTAATGGCTTCCCGCTTTACTTGAGGTGAAATGCTTAAAAAAAAAAAAAAAAAAAAAAAAAAGATAAAGCAAGCTACTTTGCTGTAATTCAGCACGAATTTAAATTGATTGGGATTATTTTTTTTAAATCTCTAAAATCGGCCATATTGACTAATCTGTCGACATTTCTCAATTAAAAACTTTCAAAAATAAAATTGCAAGATAGTCTGACTAGCTGCGGCCTGTTACTCAGATCTTAGCTGCTGTCGAACTCTCTCTGCCTTCGGGCAGAGAGGAACCCGGACGAGGCAATACCGAAGGGCAGTCTCGTCCGGGGAGGTAGACAGACCCGAACCCGTTTATACGGGGATTTTTTTTGGCCGAACTTACGGGCTCGGATGCCCCACATTAAATTCGACGTTGTGTCGCATCTGACCACGTGGGGGAGGTTAGTAGATATACTAGCCCGACGGAGCCCAACACTGTCCAGGCTGGTTTGAATTCAGTTGCGGAACATAGGTGCGAGTGGGCGCAGTCGCCCAGAGGCCCACAGTCTTTCGAGCGCAAAATCGCTCGATGACAGTCAAGATTATTGCCGGGATAGGGAGTGAATTGCAAGCGAAATGTTCCACTTCCAGCATTTTCTCGGTCTATAAGTATATTTATTGTACATCTGTTTACTCGGCAATACATTTTTATCGGTACTTGAAGCCATAAAATTAGGTTCCAAATATTTAGATTCCGATGGTAAATAACCCATAGAGGTGTTGATATGCCGCTAAACAAAATTAACCACACAACCAACATGAAAATATCTTCCATGACATTAAACCATATGAAATCCTAGAATTTCTTAAAGAAATCAAATTGTATTACAAAATATAACTTCAATAAAACTACAACATAAAACACACATATCACTGCCTCTAGTAATTATGTCCACACAAACATGTATATGCACAAAAGCGGAGTATCATCTACCATGTACTCTATTGTGAAAGCAGAATAATATGTATCGTTTTAATTACATCAAATCTCTCAAGAAAATTAATTTTCGGTATTAAAAGACCCGTAAGGAGTTGATATGTCGTTAAACAAACAAAGAAAGATCTGTTTACTATTTGGGCGCAGGAGGATGGCACAAGGTTTGGATCGAACTCACATGGACGGCGAGACGAGCTTGCTCACCATTGCTCTAAGGTAAGGCGACGAGTAAACACAATGCAAGCAAAACATTGAGATTTTCTTTTTAGGGAATAACTAGACTTTGACAGAGATGCGTGTCCCTCTTTGAAGATAGAACGGAAAGATAGAGAAATATTGATCAGTTATTGAGTTACTGGTGAAAGGAAATGTGTGTGTGTGTATGTATATATATATATGCGCGTGTTTATATATATATATATATATATATATATATATATATATATAAATATATATATATAATTCTTTCTGTTTTCATTTTCTCTCTCTCTATCTATCTATCTATCTATATATATATATAATGTGTGTGCATATTCATACGTACTTATATAATTTACTCTATATACACGGACTTGCATCTACTTTTTTATGTAACATTTTATTCATATACATATATATATATATATATATATATATATATATTTCTTTCTTTGTCTCTCTTTAACTACGTAATACACACACACACATTTATCTTCCTATATACCCATATATATTCATCAATTCAACGACACAAATCTCCCCGTGACACACTATCTGCATATATATATAAACACATTCGGTTCATGTGCATATCGCCTGTATCTCTCATATCATATATTCTCTTCTGTCTCTTTCAATTTTATATATATATATATATATATATATATATACACACACACACACACACACGTGTATGGTTCTCGCTTTTTATATACGCATTCATATTTCATCTATTCATGCATGCAAACAGGTATGTTTACTCGTGGTGTGTGTGTATGTATATATATATATATATATATATATATATATTTCACGCTCACCAATTCCTCCTACAGAATTTAGATAACCGAGTTCTACCTTATCTGGTAGCATTTTAATTCCTCTCCAAAATCGAGTCTTTTCGGGTTCCATTACGTTCGTTTGTGTCTGGATTAGCAACAGAGCTCACTGGAAGCACTTCTTCGACCGGCTGATCTGTTTCTTTGATGTCTACAATAGGACGATGATAAGGAGAGAGGGCTCGCCACAGACTTTTTTCCCCTCCCTTACTCTTTGATCTCGACGATTCCTTCGTTCTTGAGGCTTTCTCAGCTCTTTGGTGCCACAGCTGACATTTGTATTCTATTCTGTTAAGCCCAAAACCTGCAAATTCTTCCAAAACACATGTTCGTGGACATAAACTCTAAAAGATAAAAAAAAATAAGGCTATGGCATTCGCGGATTTTTTTTTATTCCGTATCAAACACTGCCAGACCATTGACTTCCGATGACTACTGCAGTTCTCTATATAAACAATGGTTACACCACAACAGTTGGTGCCTACAAGGGTAAGATGGCTTGCAATCTCGTCTCGGAACAATTCACTTACGTACTGAGTTCGATTCGTACCGTTTCTCCGCTGTTTTAGATATCTACATTTCAAAATTGACGTTTACGATCAGGTAGAAGGCTTGGTGAATCTAAAACTCACAAGGCGCACTGAAGTCCAGATATGCAGACGAAAATAACGAGTAAGCTGCTTAAGATTGTGTATGGCTGGCGGAACAACGACTACAACGAGTAAATACAGGACGCTGTGGAGGGCCATGATTCTTGAATTTGATGAGATGAATGATTGGTCACAGTCAAAATTTTAGACGCTGGTTTGGTTTGAAAACGCGTCAAAAATAAGTCAAAATGTCGACAATCGTTTTCAATTGTGTGAGTCAAAAATTTGGAGAAGGTTTTGCTTTTCACATGGTAGATTTTTTTGTTTTACGGTTTATCAACCTTTTGTGGGTTATTTAAAGCCAAAATACATATCGAATTGTAGATGGCTGCATACACTACTCGGTACTCCTAAGTGGTCCCTATCTAAGTACTGACCGAGCTCGACATTGCTTAACTTCAATGATCGATCGAGAAGTGTTTTCAGCAGTATTTGATCATAGGCAAAATGTTAGACTTAGGTCCAGTTTGCGACAGGGCAAAAAGGTTAGCACAAAAATGGTCATGACGAGAGATAAAAACGTAAATGCAAAATTGGCTTCGACGAGTCAAAACATGGACACAAATTGTTTTGACGAGAATCAAAAACGTAGAAACAAGAATGGTACTGACGAGAGTCAAAAACATAGAAAAATGGTTTTGATGAAAATAAAAAATGTAGACACAAAAATGTTTTTCACGTGAGTCAAAAATGTAGACACAAAAATGGTTTTGATGGGAGTCGAAAACAGACACAAAAATCATTTTGACGTAAATAAAAAACGTAGACAGAAATTGTTTGGACGAGAGTCAAAAGCGTAGAATCAAAAATGGTTTTAACGAGAGTCGAAAGCCTAAACAATATTGAACGTTTTGTTGTTTTCATATCTTTCCATGGAGTAGCAGCCAACATATTCACATCTGGTCGACATTCTTTCAGAGTATTAGTAAATATTATCCTTATAATTATCATCCCTTTTAGCCTTATACCTCTTTTTGGCAAAGTACTAGATGCTCTAATCAACTTTGAATTGGCTAAGCATCCAACATCGCAGGGTCTTCTTCACGATAAGCAATATGCCTTTCGCTTCTTTAGGTCAACTGCTGATGTATTAACAATTATTGCTGAAAGAGTCTATCACGCATTAAATGGTTAACTTCGGGCTCTTGCTTTGGATATCTCGAAGGCAGATGACAAGGTTTGGCATGCTGGTCTTCTTTACAAGTTGAAAGGTTATGGTATTTCTGGACGAATTTTTGAACTTATTCAGTCTTATCAAATCACGAAATAAATGTTGTCATGACTGGCCACTCTTCTACATGTTTTCGCATAAATGCAGGTCTTCCCATGGGCTCTACCATTACACCTACGTTGTTACTAATTTTCATAAATGACCTTCCTGATGTCATCAGTTCTCAACTCGACATCTATGTTGGTGACACAACTATTTACTCCTGGATTAATAGTAAATCTGATCAGTTCGATAGGGTCAGATTGGTAGCTGATCTCAGAAATAACCTACAATTTGTTGTTGAATGAGGAAAGGACTGGCTTGTTAATTTTATGCTAAGCCACAAGACTCTCCTAAGCCGACCAAGCATAGAAATGAATACAATATGGGAACCAGTAATAAGGAGTGCCAGAGAAAAGCGATAACAACAAAAATTCCAATATGAGCTCTGGTAAAAAAAGGTTGCTGAAGACATTAGGTTTATAATACCCAGAAATTCATACAAGGAGACATGGCACAGTGGATAAAGACGTTAGTTAGATCCAGTGACAGGACCCAAAGAGTGTGAGTTCAATACCCGGTTAAGGCAGTGGAGAACTTGGAGAGGGGAATTATTAGAAGATAACTGATAACTGACATCCATTAAACATGGCACGTGGAACTAGAACAGTCTACTCCAGTGAGCGAAATAAAGGGTTCAATTCGATATTCCAACCACCTGACGAAGGCCGGAGCGTACAACGGCCGAAACGTTGTAATCAATATGGTGACAAAGATGAGGGCAATATTCTGAATAATGTAAATAGTGTACATAATACCTTATCTCAGAAATATGGACAGATACTGAAAGGCCGAAACGTTGTAATAAATATGGCGACAAAGATGAGGACAATAGTCCGAATAATGTAAATAGTGTACATAATACCTCATCTCAGAAATATAGACAGAGACTGTTAATTTTAACTTCTCAAAAACGAAACTGCTGTCTTTCAATCATCTGAGAGAAACCTTTTTAATTTCTATCAGCATGTCTGATGCTAACCTCCAGGAAAGTGATTAATTGCACTTTCTCGGACTAACTTTTTTAGCTGACATGAAGTGGAAAGACTATATTGAATCAATCGCTAAGTCTGTAGCTAAGAAAGTTGGTTCACTCTGTTGTGCTAGACAATTTTTCTCTCCAGAATCTATCTTATATATTTATAAGGCTACCATTCGTCCATCCTTAGTATTTTTCTGTCATATATGGTCCGGTGCTCCTGCTATATATTTAGAGATTTTTGATAAAATCCAAAGAAGAATCAGCAATATTATTCGTTCTGACCTGGCGTCTCGGCTTCAGTCACTTTCCCATCGCCGTAAAGTTGTTCCCCTCTGCCTTTTCTATAAATACTTTCATGGTAAATTGTTCGGATGGTCTCTTCGACATTGCTGCTAGTTTTTAAATTGATGCTTTATTCCCCTTCCCCCACAAGCAATGAATTGCACATAAGGGGACTAGTTAGGACTTTCATAGAGACAATGAGGTATTATGGTGGGTGTAGTAAGAAAGATAAGTAAGAATGCGTTGTTTTGGTATTAGGAATATTGTTATATGTTTGGGTCAGTGTTTGTGGCTAGCTAAATTTAAAAGTTAAGACAGAAGAAGACCGTCCTTTTCCCCATTTTGGCCTCGTGCCACATTTTGTCATTTTTACAAATAAATATCGCTCTTCGCTATGGTTCCTAGAGTTTAATCGCAGTACTAGATTGTCAAGAATGTCTTATCGATTTACGATTGAATTGCGTAGATGTAACCATAATTATTTTTTTAAGTTAACCGTTTCTTTTCTCGCACTTCTCAATTGTGAAACACTCTTCTCTCTCCATGCTTTCCAGCCAACTTTGAGCTTTAAAAATGAAATTATTTAATTAAATTTTAGAATTAAATTTAATCTCAATCGTTATCTACTGCCTTCCAGATTACTCTTCTATTGTTCTCGTTTCTTAATAATGTTTTTTTTTTTTAACTCTATTACGCCCAGTCTTGTCTTAGTGGCTTTACTGCCTTGTTTGAGATGAATTCAATTAAAAAGAAATAATTAAAAATTATTTATGAGATATTATAACGATCGTGCGAACAAACTGAATGGAGGCAATCACAATTATCATAGGATTGTTACATTTCTGAACTTGCTCCAAATCATACTCCGTATTTTGTGCTTTTTCTCTTGGCAACTATCATACGTTGTCGCTTCTTAGAGTTTGATCGATCCTCCTTTCCCCTCGTTTTTCTTTACTTAAGGGTTCCTGTAGTTTTATTTTTGTAAGTGTTATCAACACCGTGTCACCTGGAGGTGTTCCTTTTTTACGAATTGAATACAGTTGCCATATCTGGTCTAGTGCTCCTGCTCTTCATCTCGAGGTTCTAGACAAAAATGCAAAGAAGGATCTGCAATGTAATCGATCCTGGCTTGACATCTCGACTCAAAAGTTCGGAGGAGCGAAGGTAACACCCATAATATTTTAAAATGCCGATGCTCCACAGCTTCAATTAAAAATCCATGAAAAATGACAGTGAATCATCACTGTCAATGGCTTGAAATAAAATCAACCAAGACATTTTCAAAACATTGCTTATCAAACTCTTTTTAAACATATTTTAAAAACGTCACTTCGACAAACCATCAAATCTGTTTTGATTTGAATTCTTGTCAGTTCTTTCCTATGAGGGTCGACTGAAAAGTTCATAGACTGACCAAGATATTCTCATGGAATGTGACCAAATCAGCATGGCTGATGTCCGACTACTGGAGAACGCCACACTGCATCTTCTTGGCCACACGTTTGTAGTGTAACAACTACATCGAATCAATAGCTGCATCTACTGCAAGGAAAGTTGGTTCACTGTATCGTGCCATGTTTTCCACGGCAGAATCTGTCTTTCACATTTACAAATCTACCATTGGCCGTGCATTGGATACTGTTGCCATATCTAGTCTAGTGCTCCTCCTATTCATGTCGAGGTTATTGACAAAATCAAAAGAAAGATCTGCAATATAATCGATCCTGACCTGGCATCTCGACTCCAGTCACTTTCTCACCGACGTAACGTGGCTTCCCTCTGTCTTTTCTACAAATATTTTCATGGCAACTGGTGCGCCGACTGCATGAATTTAAGCATACTACTAGATTGGCAGTTAGGTCTCACCCTTTTACTGCTGAAATAGTTAAATGTAACCGCCTCCTCTACTCCAACTGTTTCTTTTCTCGCACTTCCCGCCAGTGGAACTCCCTTCTGTTTGCTTGCTTCCCTGATAAGTACAATCTTCAAAAATTTAAATGCAACGTCAATCGCCATCTTCTGTTATCTTGAAGCCCGTTCATCTTTTATTCTTTCCTCAACCCCCCCCCCCAATACCCAGTCTTATCTCTCACTTTCATTCCCTTTAATTCATTCCGTACGAGTGATATACCCGCCCTGCTGGGCGTGAAATGATAAAAATATATCTTTTTACAATTGGCAGTTAGTCCTTTATTCTGGCTTTCCTTTGCTATCTTATCTAGGTGTTCTTTCAGATTTCTTTCTGTGTCTGGTTTCATCACAGTGTCATCTACGTATCTTCTGATCTTAAGATTGTATCCACCTATAATAAATCCTGTCAGGACATGTAGTTCTCTTCTTTTTTTTCTTTTTTAAATAAAAATTATTTTACTCGATAAATTGTTGTTTTCTCTCTATAAAAATCTGTTTTGTGTTGTCGTTGCACAAATAACGAAGGAAGGAAAAACATTATTATTATTGGCATTCGTATTAATCAGCAAAAAACCTTATACTCTAAACAGTGACAATTGTCAAAATGAGGTGACACTAGACCGTAAATTTCGACGGGGGATCTATAAGAAAGTTAGCGAAAATTAGCTGTCATGATGTAACGTTAGAAAGACAAGTGCAGGCCAATCATAAACGTTTTCCTTGTCCTTTTGTTGTCATCGCTATTACAAAAGAAAAAAACAAGATAATATCAATAACAATGATTGTTAATTGGAATTTGAAACAATTACGCTCATCAGTCTTTGTTTTGTTCGAGTTTTGCAAAAAATATTTTCTTTTTACGAGTGTATTTTTTTTTAATTTGTTTGGATTTCTTTTTGTCTTATTTCCCGTTTATCATGCTTTTGGCTTTCTCCTTTTCTCTCTTTATAAAGCTCCATTGACTTTGCGTTCTTTCTTTCTCTTATCTTTCATTCATCAATTTCTCTCTGTTCTTTTTCCCTCTCTTTCTTCGACACGTTTCCCCACTTTATTTCATTGTCACATGGCCTACCTTTTCTTTCTTTCTTTCTTTCTTTCTTTCTTTGTGATGTTATCTCTCTTTCTTTTCTTTCTTTATTTACTACGTTATTTCTTTCTCTTGCAGGCACGTTTTATTTGGATTTCTTTTCTCCTTTTCTCCCTTTGTAAAGCTTCCCTGACTTTTCGTTCTTTCTTTCTTTCTATTTCTCTTTTCTTTCTTCCTCTCTTTCTTCGCCACGTTTTCTCTTTATTTCATTGTCACTCTGCCTTCTTTCTTTCTTTCTTTCTTTCTTTGTTATGCCTTCTCTTTTTCTTTCTATCTTTACGACGTTATCTCTCTCTTTTCTTTCTTTCTTTCTTTGCTACGTTTCTCTCTCTCTCACTCTTTTCTTTCTTTCTTTGCTATGTCTCTCTCTCTCTCTCTCTCTCTCTCTCTCAGGCACGTTTTATTTGGATTTCTTTTTGTCCATTTTTTTTCGTTTATCATGCTTCTCCTATTCTCTCTTTGTAAAGCTCTCTTTTCGTTCTTTCTTTCATCATATTTTCATCTTTTTTACCTCTTTTTCTTCGCCGCGTTTTCCGTCTTCATTTTGTTGTCACGCCGCCTCTCTTCGTTTCTTTCTTTGCTACACACTCTCTCTCTCTCTCTCTCTCTCTTGTGGGGACGTTCTCTCTGTTCTTTCTTTTTTACTACATTTCTTTCTTTTTCTTCTTTCTTTCTTTCTTTCTTTCTTTCTTTGTCAAGCATTCTCTTTTGTTATGTCTTTGTTACGTTATCTCTCTTTTCTTTCTTTCTTTGCTACGTTTTCTCTCTTTGTTTCTTGTAGGCACGTTCCCTTTGTTCTTTTGCCACGTTTTCTTTCTTTTTTCTTTCTTTTTTCTCTCTTTCTTTTTTTCTTTCTTTCTTTCTTTCTTTCTTTTTCTTTCTTTCTTTTTCTTTCTTTCTTTTTCTTTCTTTCTTTTTCTTTCTTTCTTTGTTACGCTATCTATATTCCTTTTCTTTCTTTCCTTGTTTCGTTTTTTCTCACTTTCACTTGTAGGCACGTTCCTTCTTCTTTGTTCTTTTGCCGCGTTTTCTTTCTTTCTTTCTTTCTTTCTTTGTTGTGCCTTCTGTTTCTCTTTCTGTCTTTGTTACCTTATCTCTCTCTATTATTGCTCGACTGTGTCCTTTCTTTCTTTCTTTCTTTCTTTACCACATCCTCTCTTACTTCTTTCTATTCTTGCCATTCACTCTCTTTGCCACGTTCCCCTCTTTATTACTTTGCCATGTTCTCTTTCTTCTTTCCTTCTTTGCCACCTTCTCTCTTTTCTTAAACGTCCACCCCTTGTACCTTTCTTTGCCCCGTTCTCTCTTTTACTTCTTTTCTTTCATGTTCTCTCTCTCGGTTTCCCTTCTTTGCTACATCCTCCCTTTCTCCCTCTCTACCACGTCTACATTTTTCTTTTCTTTTTTTCTTTTTGAAAGTTTTGTCTTTACTTTCTTTACATTTTTCTTTTCTTTTTTTCTTTTTGAAAGTTTTGTCTTTACTTTCTTTACTATAGTTTTCTCTTTCTTTGCCAATTTCACTGTCTTTTTTCCCGTATTTTCTCTGACACATTATTTTTGTTTTGAAGCCCTTTTTTCTTCCTTTTCTCTTTCTTCCTTTTCTCTTTCTTCCTTTTCTTTCTTACTTTTTTCTTTATTTCTTTTTCTTTCACTCTTTGTTTCTTTCTTGCTTGCTTTCTTTTTTCTTTGTTTTCTGTCGCCTTTTTACTATTTTACTATTTCTTATATATATATATATATATATATATATATATATATAATGCGTAATACTTGTTCTTTTTCGTTCGTTCTTTCTTACTTTCTTTCTTTGATATGCCTTCTCTTTTTCTTTCTGTCTTTGTGACGTTATCACTCTTTTCTTTCTTTTTTTGCTACCTTTTCTTTCTCTCTGTCTCTGTCTCTCTCTCTCTGTTTCTTGCAGGCTCGTTTTATTTGGATTTCTTTTTGTCCTTTTTTTCCCATTTATCATGCTTCCTTTTCTCTCTTTGTAAAGCTCTCTTTTTGTTTTTTCTTTCTGTAGCAAGTCTTTCTTTCCCACTTTCTTTCTTTTTCTTTTTTCTTTCTTTTATCTTTTTTCTTTTTCTTTGTTTTCTTTCTCCTTTTTTCTTTTTCCCTTTTTCTTTCTTTTTTCTTTATATATATATATATATATATATATATATATATATATATATATATATATATATATGTATATAATGCGTAATACTTCCTTTTTTCTTCCTTTTTTCTTTCTTTCTTTCATTCATTCATTCATTCATTCTTTCTTTCTTTCTTTTTTTAGGATGTCTCAGTAAGCAAGTGAAATTGTTTATTTGGATTTTTTTTATATCTTACTTTTTTCCACATCATTTCTTTCTCTTTTTCTTCGCTTTCCCATTCTCCTCCTTTGGTTTCCTTATATCTCTCTTTCTTTTTCTCCACATTCTAAATCTCTTTCTTTCACTTTCTCTCTCCCACTGTTTTAGCTCGCAAACTCTCTCTCTCTCTCTCTCTCTCTCTCCTCTCCCAATCTTTCCCTTCATTTCCTCCTTTATAGATATTACTCTCTTTACTCGAGTCTCACTTTCTCTTTGTAACACTCACGTTTTCTTTGACTCTCACCTTCTTTCTTTTTTTACCTCCCTTGCTTTATTTGATTCTCTCTTTCTTTCTTTTTTCACCTCTCTCGCTTTATTTGAGTCTTTCTTTCTTTCTTTTTCCACCTCCCTCGCTTTATTTGAGTCTTTCTTTCTTTTCTTTTACCTCCCTCGCTTTATTTGAGTATCTTTCTTTCTTTCTTGACTCTCTCTCTTTCTTTGAGTCTCACCTTCTTTTTTAATTCGCTCGCTTTATTTTAGTCTATCTTTCTTTCTTTAACTTTTTAATAGTTTCATAGAAACCTGGGAGAATTCCAGTAAGATATCTTTAATCATTTCTAAGACAGAACAATTAAAAGGTTAACAATTGGGTAATTTCGCTGTTACACTCGATATATATATATATATATATATATATATATATATATATATATATACATATATATATATATATATGTGTGTGTGTGTATATTAAAGAAAAAGAGACCACTTTAAGGCCCCATTGTAATAGTTTATTTCACCAATGACTTTTAACTGTTCTTGGATCTTCAGATATCATCCTCCTTGGGATTATCCATACGGATTACCAAGATTTTCGTTACTTAATCCTGAAACAGTAAAATTGTCTAATTGTTAGATTAAGCTCTGAACCATTGTATCTTAGATAGGATTAAATACATCTTACTGGAATTCTT